>CAUYRH010159318.1:0-12585 GCA_963574655.1 Perodicticus potto | reverse complement strand
CACACCTTTTGGGGGCAAAACTCCATTGTAAGAGGGACTTTACCCAACAAATGCAACTAGTGTAACATGGTTTCTTGTACCCTCAATGAATCCCCAACAATAAAAAAAAAAAAAGAAACATCGTTTATTTTACAATGATCTATGGCAAGTTGTACTGACACACCCCATTCTATGACATCAACAACATTATTTGAAAGATAGATACCTTGCTGTTTCTTTTTTTTTTTTTTTTTTTTTTTTTGATACAGAGCCTCAAGCTGTCACCCTGGATAGAGTGCTGTGGCATCACAGCTCACAGCAACCTCCAATTCCTGGGCTCAAGCGAGTCTCCTGCCTCTACCTCCCAAATAGCTGGGACTACAGGCGCCCGCCACAATGCCCAGCCATTTTTTGGTTGCAGCCATCATTGTTGTTTGGCGGGCCCGGGCTGGATTCGAACCCGCCAGCTCAGGTGTACGTGGCTGGTGCCTTAGCCTGTTGAGCCACAGGCGCCGAGCCACCTTGCTGTTTCTTAAAGGGCACAAACACATACCACACTATAGAATTTCTTTTTGAGTAGCCGTTGAGTTCTTCTGCTTAAAATTTTTCAATCCAAATTAAAAGCAAATGCCAAAGAAGTAATGGTTTAGATGACCAAGTGACCATCTGTTCCCATTATGAAGGACTGTATTTGGCTTTCCCCTTCAAGTGCTTATAAGCAATTTTTTCAGTAAAAATATTAAACAAATCTAGCCTATTTTGCCTTCTCTTTTCCCCTAAGGCCCAGCCACACATACGAGGAGATGTGCTAAGCTTAAGGACAGGCAGGAGACAAAAGGGATTGACTTCCTCTGAAGCCACTCTGTGTCCTCTGCTCAATTCTCCTCCAGGAACAAGCCACAAAGTACCCAACCCATTTTAGCTCTTATTTTTATGTAGTTTCCACAGTTTTCTTATCCTAAGAACCAAAGAAAAATAACAGCTTTTGTTAACCAGTTGAAAATGTATTTTGGATAAGACAGGATATTTCTGTGTGCTTTCCTTCTTTAAATATTGTAGTTACTTATTATAGCTTAGTTTTTAATCTAATCTTATCAATAGTGTAGTTACCCGCACTTTATAAATACTAAATTGAATCATCAAGGGTGCTTCGAGCCTGTGTTTGAAGTAGCTACCACGGGGGAAAATGTTTTGTGGTTGGTAAAACAAAAATAACTAACTTCAAAGTGAGATGTTTGAAAATAATTCATAACTTTGAAAATAAATATCTATGTATGTGTCAGAGAGATGATAAAAAGCTATGCATGGGATCTCAGTTTTAGGAGTGCCATCTTACATACCTAGTTGTAATATTTAATTTCCTAGAGTTTAAAGTGTGCTTTTAGTTATGAAAAGCTTTCTTGGATTTACTTTATTTCTTTTTGGCAACTTCTTAGGTGAATGTAAGGTATGATTAAAATGATTTTATTTCTGAGAACAAAATATACATTGCAAGCATTTGGCGTATTTATTCATTCTGACAACCACGTGTATTGGGTACCTGGTAGCCCCTGGCTACTGCTATTCTACTGTAGACTCTTCTGGCCCACAGTTGACCAAGATGTGTTCCCTGCCCTCAAGAGGATATCACTCTCCTGCCAAAAAGATGGACACATACTAAATTAATGACAGTGTAGCATGGTATGAGCTAATTTCAAACCTGCACAGAATCCTGTAGGAATACTTACTTGATGGACTAGATGATCAAGGATCTTATAACTCTCTAAAGAAGTCCAAATTGTCATAATTTTTTTTTTTCTGAGACAGAGCCTCAAGCTGTCCCCCTGGGTAGAGTGTTGTGGCATCACAGCTCACAGCAACCTCAAACTCCTGGGCTTAAGCGATTCTCTTGCCTCAGCGTCCCAAGTAGCTGGGACTACAGGCACCCACCACAATGCCCAGCTATTTTTTGGTTGTAGTTGTCATTGTTGTTTGGCGGGCCCGGGCTGGATTCGAATTGGCCAGCTCTGGTGTATGTGGCGGCGCCTGAGCCGCTAGAGCTACAAGCGCCGAGCCAAATTATCATACATCCTTGAATCTCTGATGAACAAAGGGGATGAGGCTTTGGGCCAGTTATATGTCTCTTAATACTAAAACATTTCTTTTATGATAGTGGTTACAGCCCATATATATATGCATATATAATATTATATATTATATTGTACGTATATGATGTAATATATATTATATTGTATAGTATATATATGATATCATATATATATATAATATTTCCCAAGAAATTGTATTCTGGCTTAAGAAAAATTCAGTTGTCAAGGGTACATGTAAATTCGTATTTCTTTTCTTTCTTTCTTTTTTTTTTTTTGTTGCAGTTTGGCTGGGGCCAGGTTTGATCCCGCCACCCTAGCTATATGGGGCCAGCATCCTACCCACTGAACCACAGGCACTGCCCTAAATTTGTATTTCTTACAGGGCTATAGTTTATGTAAAAGTTGTCACATTTCATTTGTACACAGTGGTGATTAACTTTGCCCCTAAAATAATAAATATCCAGATTAACACAAATTAGAAGCAACCTCTCTCTGTGGAAATACTGAACTGGTATACAGTCAGATGTTATGTTCTGCTAGCATCTATTCGGTGCTGTATTTTGATTGTTGCAATTTTCTCCTTCCTTTTGTAGACCTTTTCAAGCAAGTGGCAAGTTCAACAGGATTTTGTGACCAGCGCAGGCTGGGCCTTCTTCTGCATGATTCTATTCAAATCCCAAGACAGCTGGGTGAAGTTGCATCCTTTGGGGGCAGTAACATCGAGCCGAGTGTCAGGAGCTGCTTCCAATTTGTAAGTTATTCACCTTTAAGTAAGATATTTATTCTTTTGTGTTGTAGAACTTAATGAAAAACCAAACCCACAGAACTTCAGTTTCTCACATTAGCTGTTTTATAGACAGTGGATGTGGGATTTGGGATATTTGAGATCACTGTAGGAAGCAGCTTCTTGGACTCTGGGTTTTGGGAGCTAAGACAGTGTAAAGGAAGAAAAAGAAATTTCCATCTGTACCAGGGACTCTACGATTACTAAGGTGCTGGGAGAGAAGGGAGTCTGCAGTGGTTTAGTGAAGGATAAAATCATTCTCCAGCCACAAAAATACTTTGTAAGTTAAAAAAAAAAATTACCTTTGTAGGTTTTGTAGGCGAGTCTCTCAGTCTCTCAGTTTCCCCCCTAATTCTGTCATTATAGCCTCTTTTTCAATTGCTGTTGGTAAATCATTAGCATGGCTATTGGATTTTTTCAAAAAATGTCCTTGGTAGCTCTGATATTCCCTTATTATTCCAAGGCTCCTATGGCATTCCCCAGGTGTACAATAAGGTCAGAGGTTTGTACTTCCTGCTCTTTTTTATACTAGTGGAGCATTCTCCACCATGTTTGTCCATGTCCATTCTCTTTCTTACCATGCCCCATTGCTTTTTCTCTGTCCTGCCTTAGCCACACTATAATCAGTGTCCCAGAAACATGCTCTTCTTCCCAAATGCCTGAGCACTCCACTGATAGACATTTAGGTGGTTTCTTTTTCTTTCTTTCTTTTTTTTTTTTTGAGAAAGAAACTGTCTCACTGTGTTGCCCTTGGTAGAGTGCCAAGGCATCTTCTTAGCTCACAGCCACCTCAAACTCTTAGGCTCAAGCAATCCTCTTGCATCAGCCTCCCAAGTAGCTGAGACTAGAGGTACCCACCATAGTGCCCAGCTAGTTTTCCTATTTTTAGTAGAGATGGAGTTTCATTCTTGCTCAGGCTGGTCTCGAACTGCTGAGCTCAGGCAATCCACCTACCTTGGCCTCCAGAGTGCTAGGATTATAGGCATGAGCCACCTCACTCAGCCTAGTTTCTAGTTTTGATAAAGGTAGGTAATGCTACAATGAACATCTTCATGCATTTAGCTTTTTTCTTTGAAGTTTTTTCCTTAAGATAAATTCTCAGGAGTGTGGTTACTAGACAAAAGAATATAAACGTTGTGACTTTTGATACATATTACCGGATGACTTTTCTTCAAAAGTTGTTTCTAATTGTAATGCCACCAGCACTGAAGGAGTAAGACATTACCAGTAACACATTATTCATAGGGGTTTTATGTTTTTTTCCAAATGCCAACAGCTATTATATATAGGTGTTCTCAATCCATTTTAATCTCATTAAAAATGGCTGAGATTCACAAAATGGAACTAGCTGTAGAGCTAACTGATCTAGAAGTCTTTGACCCCAGATTAGGATGAAACTACAAAAGACTTCCTGAGCAGAATGCTGTGAATATTTAGATGTTTAAAGTAGTTTGAGTATTTATTTAATAGTTGATTGGGCAAATTGAATGCACACATAATAAACTGACTTAAGTAGACTGGGAAGTACTGTTTTGATTATTTTGCCAAAATTATGGCAGGTTCACTATAACTATAAAATAGATGTAGAGAAATAAATGCATTTTTATCACATACTCAAACCATCCAAAATTTGAGTAGACTGTCACTAGTTTTTTTTACACTTTGCCATATTAATATTTCTACTCCACAGTGTAGACACAAGTAACTCGAATACAGTGAACATTTGTGGCCACATGTAATCTCGCTTCATTTTGGTTTTCAAAATCCAGTTACAAAACAATTTGCAGTGTTGTAAGTTTTTTCTTTTCTCTTCTTTCTTATTTATATTTTCATCTCTAACACTATAGAGAAATATGTTTTTTCCCATTGTTTTCCCTTTAATCAAATTTCAATTACTTTCTGCATTCTGGTTGTGAAACACACACACACACATTCACATATGTGTATATATGACCACAAGTGTGTGTATTGTGACTGGGGTTGAGGCTCAGAGTCTGAACACAAAACTGTTGCCAGGCCTCTTTATTCAGTGCTGGTCCTTGCTGCAGAGGAGCATATTCAGGGCTGGCTAGACTGAGTTATCAGGCAGCCGCCACCCCCACCCCTCTCCCCAACTGCCGCCTCTGGCCTTGGATTTGGTTGTCAGGCTAAGGGGCTGCTGAGTAGCAGCTCTGTTCTCCCTGGTGCTGCCCCTCCTATCAGGAGACCAGTCTGCCCCCACCTCTACTTATTGCATCCTTTCCCTGGATACTCCCCCCTTCTTCAGGGGCATCTCAGGTTACTTCCTTGTCTCTATAATTGCAACACTCTCTTCTCAGTGTCAAAACTTTGAACTCAGTCCATCCCTGCATATTTCTTGAATGCCGCTTGGCTGGCTAACCTGTCTCCAAGCTCTTTCTTTTTTTTTTTTTTTTGAGACAGAGTCTCAAGCTGTCGCCCTGGGTAGAGTGCCTCGGCATCATAGTGCACAGCAACCTTTGATTCTTGAACTCAAAGTCACCCTCTTGCTTTAGTTTTTCTGTTTTTAGTAGAGATGGGGTCTCACTCTTGCTCAGGCTGGTCTTGAACTCCGGAGCTCAAACAATCCACCCACCTTGGCCTCTCAGAGTGCTGGGATTACAGGCATGAGCCACCATACCTGGTCTGTCTCCAAGCTCTTTGAAACATTTTTTGTGAGATTGGGAGGAAATCGATCAAGCTATGAACAGTAGTAACAACAGTAGTAAAAGCTTTTTGTTTTCTTTCTGCTATATATTCTGTATTTTCTGAATTTTCTGATTTGAACATTTAAATGTAGAAAAAAATTGCTGGGCATAATGATGTGCACCTGTAGTCCCAGCTTTTTGGGAGGATGAGTTGGAAGGATCACATCAGGCTCGGAAGTTCAAGGCCAGCTCAAGTAACACAAGACCCTGTCTCTAAAAAATTTTTTTTAATTTATAAAAGGGGAAAAAAAATGGTAAAAGTGCTACTTTTTTCCCTTTAAAAATTTTATAATGCTCAGAGAATATCCCTTTTTTTGTTGTTTTACAGGGGAAGAGGTATCTTTTCTTTGATTTCTTTCCATTGCTGCTCTTGCTGTTTCCAGGCCTTCCCATCCCATGCATAGATCATTGCACAGCTTCCTAGCAAGCCTCCATTCCACACCCTAGCTGCTCTCATGGGTCTTCCTGCTCTCATCCTGCCTTTCACTGTCACACAGTGGAAAGCATTCACTGTATGACATCATCCTTAAAAACCTTCCGTTTCTTTCCATTGTCCACTGCATAAATCCTAATTATTCTATTTAACTCTCAGATCTTTCCTAATCTGGTTCCCGAAGGGCGCATAGTTTGCTATTTTCATGACCATGAAACAGTTTCTTCCTAACATTTGTACCTGCCATGCTTATACGTAATACTGTTACCATTGCAACTAACAAAACTTTACCTTCGGTTACGTGAATTCTCACTTGATCTTCACCAACATTCCTAAGAGAACAGAATGGGCAGGCATTAGGGGGTTGTTTAAGTGGCTGAATAACATGTCTGTGACCTTAAAGTCCCTCCCCTGGTGGAAGAGCTTGGTTCTTAGGTCATTAAGCCCACCCCCACATTTGCCACCTCATCCCCAAATATGTAGTTTCTGATACTTCTGCTTTGCAGCCTCTAAAGATGAAACAACAGACAGTTCTCCTAGATCCTGAGCTCAAGAAGGGAAGGCATAACAAAACAGGAGACATAGGAGAGACAAGAATTCGGGGGAAGAGGAATGAGTTTGATGTGTAGGCAAATTGGATGTTTCCAGTAGAATGTTGTGGGTATTCTGTACGTGTGGAGCCAGATGAGGTCTAATATATCTAAGTAATATACTTAGATTTCCAGAGCTTAGCAACTTTGGAGTAATTTGTAATCAGGCAGAGTGAATCCCTTGTATTTTACATACGTTAGAATGCACATCCTGGCCTTGGTCTGCTGTTCCTCAGCCAGGTGCTCTGGAGGTCACCTGGCCTTTCATTGTGCAACATGCAGAAAAGTACAATGTTTGCTGTAGGAGATAACAGGAGCGAAAATGGCTGTGCCCTTCGTATGAAGTAGGAGACCTTGAGAAGGGGGCTGGGCTGGCTCCTTCAGCAAGTCTGCGTTCAAAGGCTGCTATTTCTACCTGCGGAGCCTACCGAGATAGTAGCAAAGTACTTATTTGTCCTACAGATGCATTCCTTGCATCACAGATTTTATTTCCATTGTTTCCCCTTGTCACCAACTGGAAAATTTACTTTTTTTCAAGTTGGTGCAGTTAGAATGCCACTGAATTTTTTGAGTCAGACAAGGGCCTGATAGTGGCAGGAAGAGGGGTACAGTTTTTATGTGCCACAGCCCCTGGATGATTTTTTTTTGAAACAGTCTCACTTTGTCACCCTTGATAGAGTGTCGTGCACTCTAGACAGAGAGTGCATCATAGCTCACAGCAACCTCAAACTCTTAAGCTCAAGCGATTCTCTTGCCTTAGCCTCCCGAGTAGCTGGGACCACAAGCACCCACTACAACGCCTGCCTATTTTTTTAGAGATGGGGTCTCGCTCTGACTCAGGCTGGACTCGAACCTGTGAGCTCAGGCAATCCTCCTGCCTCGGCCTCCCAGAGTGCTAGGATTACAGGCGTGAGCCACTGCACCTGGCTTCTCTGGATGATCTTTTAAAGGTTTTCTCAGCCCATATCCCTCTCCACTAACTACATAAAAGAAAAAAGGAAATCATCTATCACATCTAAATAAAAATTGGGGGGTATTTTAAAATCAGCATAGGTCCTTCAAGAAATTATCCAGTAAGCCAGGAAATGAAGTCATATCTATGACTATTAAAAGGGGATATTCACTATAAATTTATGGCCTTGACAGTGGTCTCTTTACTGATATGAAATGAGACAGCAGGGTATGTTTCTACAGTGGAAGCCTATTGCAGTCAACAGATCTTTTTGGTAGTGGAAGTAGTAAAATGTAGTAACTGGTTTGTTTTAGAAATACAGCTTCATGTATCATCAGGTTGTCTCTCTTTCACATTTCATGGAGAGTAAATTAATCTTCATGACCTCAGTCAGGCTAAGCCTGCCCTCACAAGGAGGCATGCAGACTGCCCAGAAGAACCTTGGGGATTGTCCACATCTCTCCTTTTGCAGATGAGAAAACTGAGGCCCAGAGAAGCAAAATGAATATATTCTACATCATTCAACTATATCATGTTATGGTTTCAAACAGTTCAGATACTAGACTGAACTGCTAACGTGTTTCTGTGTTAATGTGACCTCTTATATCAATTTTAGATTATATTAGGATGACATAGATAAATGAACACCCCACCTCAAAGCGCGTGAGTATGCACTTGTTTGAGTGCACACATACCCACATCTTTGTTTAAAATATTCTATTCCTAATGCAGATGTCTAGTCTATCTTCAAATAAAACCAAGTAACACAAGTAGGGCACTGGCCACATACTGGCGGGTTTGAGCATAGCTCAAGCTTGCTCAACAACAGTGACAACTGCAACAAAAAAATAGCCGGGCATTGTGGCGGGCACCTGTAGTCCCAGCTACTCGGGAGGATGAGGCAAGAGAATCGCCTAAGCCCAGGAGTTTCAGGTTGCTGTGAGCTATGACGCCACGGCACTCTACCAAGGGTGACATAGTGAAACTCAATGCCTCAAAACAAAAAAAAACCCAAGTAAGACTTTTAGGAGTTATACACCAAATAACAATGTTTTGGTCAACTTCAGACCATGTATATGGCAAGTGTAAGAACAGATGATCAGGACACTGAAAAATTCCTATCTTTTGTCATTGTAACATCCCATTGCAGTGCATTACTCACATCTTGTGGTGATACTGGTGTAAGCCACCTACTGTATTGCTAGTCATTTAAAAAGTAAAAAAAAAAGTAAATGTATTTAAAAATCTATAAACAGAAAAAAAGTTATAGAATGAAGACGTAAAGAAAGAAAATCATTTTATAGGGCTGTACAATGTGTTTCTGTTTGAAGCTAAGTGCTATTACAAAAGAATCAAAAAGTTAAAAAATTAAAACTTTCATAAAGCAAAAAGTAATAGTAAGCTAAGGTTAATTTACTATTGGAGAAAGACAGTTTATAAGTAAGTTTAGTGTAGCCTATGTGTACAGTTTGCTGTAATGCCCTAGGCCTTCTCATTCACTCACCACTCACTCACTGACTTACTCAGAGCAACGTCCAGACCTGCAATTCATGGTTCAGTGCCCTATACAGGTTTACTATTTTTTATCTTTTATTTTATTTTATTTTTTTGAGACAGCGTCTCACTATGTCGCCCTTGGTAGAGTGCTGTGGCGTCACAGCTCACAGCAACCTCAAACTCTTGGGCTTAAGTGATTCTCTTGTCTCAGCCTCCCAGGTAGCTGGGACTACATGTGCCCGCCACAACGCTCAGCTATTTTTTTTTTTTTTTTTTGGTTGCAGTTGTCATTGTTGTTTAGCTGGCCCGAGCTGGGTTTGAACCCACCAGTCTCAGTGTATGTGGCAGGTGCCGTAACCACTATGCTATGGGCACCGAGCCTACCATTTTTTATCTTTTAGAGTGTAATTTTCTGTGCCTTTCCTATGTTTAGGTACACAAATACTTACTATTCTGTTACATTTGCCTACAGTATTCAATACAGCAAGCTGCTGTATAGAAGTAATATTAATAGGCTCTGCATTATAGCTTAGGCATGTAGTAGGCTGTACCATCTAGGTCTCTGGAACTACACTCCACAATATTTGCACAAATGACAAAATTACCTAGCAATGCATTTCCCAGAAAACATTTAATGCAGTTTTTTCCTTTCTTAAAATGTGTATCTATTTTTGAGCACTCTGCGTGTGTATACATATATGTGTATGTATATATTTATATACAGGGTATCCATAAAGTTTGTGTGCAATTTAAATTAGTTGTAAATTTTTAATTTCACACGAACTGTGTGGATACCCTGTATGTAATGAAGCATTCCAGAATATCTTGAGTACTGAGTGACAAGTGACTGTGTTGGTAGGCTCTAAAGCCAGACTGTCTGGGTCCAAATCTCAGTTCTGCTGTTTGCTAGATGTGTAGCTGCAGGCACGTTTCTTAGTCTTCCTGGCCCCTAAACTCCTGGGAATGGTTTGGAGCATTAAATGGAGGCACAGCACTTAAGAAGTGTGGTGGACACACAGTAGTTGTCACCAAGCGTTATCGTGATTATCTAAAGCGTACTGTGACATGAGAATATGCTGCCAGGATTAAAAGTTTGCCCTTCATCTATAACCAAGCATCTGTGGATTAGATTTTAGAGACTCTTGAGAGTCTGTTTCTCTGCAAATACTAAAATGCCATGCCAAGAGACTTTTTAACTGGTTAGATAGCATTCCCTGGGTCAATTGATTACATTTTGTATTTCCCATCCTTACAGTACCTCCTAAAAATCCTACTTTCCTTAGGTTTCCTTGGGCTCTTTGTTTAGTACTCAAGTTAAGGGCCCTTTGGTTCCATAAACATTATTTTACATCCTTTTTGGACTGATGGACACTCACTAGTAACTAAGTATTTTGTAAAAGTTACTACAATTTAGTATTCATAAGCAGAGGTAGCCTTTCCCAGAACTGAAGGTATACCCTAGCAGCCCAATTCAGCCTTCCACAAAGGTGCCTGGCTACCTTGGAAAGTGGAGAAGTAGCACCAGCCTCCTGCTGGGTCTGCTTGGGCAATTAGTTGAACTTCCTGCAGTTTTCATGGAAGACCCTTTATCAGAGTGTTATCAACATTGTCTTGAGTTGATTATTGGTTTTCAGTTGCTGCTGTTTCTTTTAAATTACAAGTTACTGTGGGTTTAGCTTCATGATGATCTGTTTAATTCTTTGTAGTTTGTTTGGTTACCTTTTCAATATGGAGTGATGGTTATTTTCTTCACTAGTATTTTGACGGTAGATTTGAGTTATACTTGAAACCTGTTTCTTTCACTCATATACTTAACTGCTAAGGAAAAGCACATGTCATTCTGTTTTTCCTCTCCAACCTTTCAAAGCGAGACTTCATTGTTATAACTGAATCTGCCTTCCTTCCCTTTCACCCTTCCTTCCGTCCTCCCTCCCTCTCTGTCTTTCTCTCCCCCCACCCACCAGAAAAACTAAGGTAGAGGTGCTAATTTTAAAAAAAAAAAAAATTTTTTTTTTTTCCTGGAGAGGCATGCTTTTAGTTAGGAGTATTCTGGGTTCCCTTTTATCACTTCCCCATTAATTCCAATTCACAATGAAATTTACCCCCCAAAAGTAATGGAAACAAGGAAACAGTGAGTTCAGCATTTCTCATTTTCACTTTCTTTCATGATTGTCCTGAATTGTGGATTAGATTTTTTTTTTTGGATGGGAAGTTCTTTTCTACACAAAAAAATTATTTAAGATAAAAGAGAGTACAGAATGTCCTCCTGGAATACTCTTATCTGTTTATCCAAGGTCTTCAGCATGTGTTGATACCCTCATCTAACAGCTAAGGTATTTTTTTTAGTGGGGGGTTGTTTTGTTTTGTTTCTTTGTGACAGAGTCTCACTATGCCACCCTGGGTAGAGTGCCGTGGCATCACGGCTCACAGCAACCTCAAACTCTTGGGCTTAAGCAATTCTCTTGCCTCAGCCTTCCAAGTAGCTGGGACTACAGGCGCTCACCACAACCCCGGCAATTTTTTGGTTGTAGTTGTCATTGTTGTTTGGCAGGCCCAGGCTGCGTTCGAACCCGCCAGCTCCAGTGTATGTGGCTGGTGCCCTAGCCACTGAGCTACAGGCGCTGAGCCCAGCTAAGATGTTTTGTTTTACTTTGCATCACTTTTGCTTTTCAATTGACATTTGATAAAATAGTTTGAATTCTTTTATCTTTCTTTTTAAAGCTATATTTTATTTACTTGCAGTAAACTTTGGTGTTCAGCTGCATGAGTTTAGACAAACGTATATAGCCATGTCACCACCACCACAGTCAAGACACAGAACATTTCCATCACCCTTAAAATTCCTCAGGCATTGTCATCTGCTCAGTCCCAATGTCTGGAAACCACAGCTCTACTTTCGGTTTCTATAATTTTACCTGTTCCTGAACTGGATTTTTTTTTTGTTTGTTTCTTTAGCAGGCCTGGGCCAGGTTCGAACCCACCAACCCCATACACAGGGCCGGCACTCTAACCATTGAGCTACAGGTGCCCAGCCTGAATTGGATTTTAAATGACTATAGGAAGCAGTAATGAAGAGTTCACTTTATGCTTTGTACATTTACATAATATGTACTGATCCCTACTTGAGAAACTATATTCCATAGACAAGATATATGTGCTTTACCAGGTATATGCGAAACTTTTTTGTTAAATAAGAACTCTTGTAGCATCAATAAATACTATTGCATTTACTTAAGGATTTGCATAGATTTAAAATTGTGCTTATTTTCACTGAGGCCATGGTGTTAATTGGTTTATTAGTCAGGTAGAATGGAGAGCCTGAGGTCAGGATAATTGTCCTTGAACATGGAAATGAAGCATGGATAACAACATGTGTTACTGTTTGGGCCGATTTCTATCTTTAATGGGTGATTCAGCATCTTTTTTTTTTTTTTTTTTTTTTTTTTTTTTTTAAAAAATAAAAAAAAAAGGAACCCGTGGTAAATATAGTTGTGTGGCATCAAAACACAAAACCAACAAAAAAAAATTGGCAAAAACCAGTAGGTACCCACCACCCCC
>CAUYRH010159313.1:0-26845 GCA_963574655.1 Perodicticus potto | reverse complement strand
GGCTCGGCGCCTGTGGCTCAACGGGCTAAGGCGCCAGCCACGTACACCTGAGCTGGCGGGTTCGAATCCAGCCCCCGGGCCCGCCAAACAACAATGACGGCTGCAGCCAAAAAATGGCCGGGCGTTGTGGCGGGCGCCTGTAGTCCCAGCTACTTGGGAGGCGGAGGCAAGAGACTCGCTTGAGCCCAGGAATTGGAGGTTGCTGTGAGCTGTGATGCCACGACACTCTATGCAGGGTGACAGCTTGAGGCTCTGTCTCAAAAAAAAAAAAAAAAATGGAAACAAACAAAAAATAGTCAGTTAACAGGGAAAATATTCAAGGGCATTTGACCCAAATGGATTGGGCAGGAGGGGAAACGGGGAGGAGAGGACAGAAATAACTGCTCTCTCTGAACTAAAAGAAAAGTCTTGCTTTGCAATGTTGGCTGGGTTCCATAATGTAAATTCTCCCACCTTTGGCAGATTTTAAGTTACCAATATGATGTCAACCAGCTCACAAATTTCTTGAAAATTTGATGAGCTCTTGCCATCAGAGAGAGTAGGCACTGGCTCCAGCACACCCCCATGTCTGCTTCTGGTAGATGTAAGGTTTAAATGAAAACATGCATCTCTGTGCCTAACCTGGGGGGCTGGGAAAGGCTATTGAGGAGTGACAGATTCGAGCAGCTCTGTCTGGTTGGATGTCTTCCTTTCCCAGATAGCTATGGGCTAAACCAAGCTCAGTCCCTAGGAAGCTCCATTATCTCTCTTTTCTTTTTTTTTTTTGAGACAGAGCCTCAAGCTGTCACCCTGGATAGAGTGCTGTGGCATCACAGCTCACAGCAACCTCCAATTCCTGAACTCAAGCGAGTCTCCTGCCTCTGTCTCCCAAGTAGCTGGGACTACAGGCACCTGCCACAACACCCAGCCATTTTTTGGTTGCAGCCGTCATTGTTGTTTGGCGGGTCCAGGCTGGATTCGAACCCGCCAGCTCAGGTGTATGTGGCTGATGCCTTAGCCCATTGAGCCACAGGAGGCGAGCCTCCATTATCTCTCTTAAATTACTATTATCCACATTGTAGCCTGGGGCTCTCATTTCCCAGGGCCAGATGCTATGAATAGAGACCCTGCTCTATCTCCTTTCAGCCCTCAGGCCAAGCTTGTTGGTCCCCTTTCCATTAGTCAATGAAGAAACCTGCTTTACACCACTAAACCTTGATCCTTTCCTGGAGAAACTCCCTCAGCCACTGAGAGCTTGGTCAAGCCAGCTGTGGGAAGAGTTGAAAGAAAGAGGAGAAAAGTCCTAGAGTCCCTGTCCCAGCCTGTGAGCTGGGTGCCATGCTGTGCTAACCTCACTTAATTCTCATGGCATCCCCATTTTCAGGTCAGACTGAGAAGTGAGAGTTTAAATGAATGTTCTAATGTCATGAACTAGTAAGTAGGAAATGTGGAATTGACCCCAAGGTTTTTCTTTCTCTACACTCACATCTAGAGGGCTACTGGGGGGCAGGGGTGGAGAGAGGGAAAAATGATACACTGAGGTTGGCGGGTTCGAGCCCAGCCTGGGCCAGCTAAACAATAACGACAACTGCAACAAAAAATAGCCAGGCATTGTGACAGGCACCCATTGTGAGGTAAGAGAATTGCTTAAGCCCAACAGTTTGAGGTTGCTGTGAGCTATGATGCCATGGCGCTCTACTGTGGGACAACAGAGTGAAACTCTGTCTCCAAAAAAATAATTAATTAATTAATTAATTAAAAATAAAATAAAACTTGGACAGCGCCTGTGGCTCAGTCAGTAAGGCGCCGGCCCCATATACCAAGGGTGGAGGGTTCAAACCCAGCCCTGGCCAAACTGCAACAAAAAAATAGCTGGGCATTGTGGTGGGCGCCTGTAGTCCCAGCTACTCAGGAAGCTGAGGCAAGAGAATCGCCTAAGCCCAGGAGTTGGAGGTTGCTGTGAGCTGTGTGACACCATGCACTACCAGTTCATAGATTTAAAAAAAAAAAAAAAAAAAAAAATGCTGCACAGACATTATGTGACTTGCTGAAGTCCTATAGCTTTTTATACTGCAGAGAAGGAAATGGATTAAGTCTTTCAACCCAAGCATTTACCTGGAGACGGGAGGAGAGAGATTATAGAAAGGAGAGAAACAAATGCATTGGGCTGGTCGCAGCATGGCAGGAAGGGCCATTAACTTGGAGTAGCAACTTTATTCGAAATTCCAGATCTGCATGTCTTAGCTTTGTGACTTGAGGCAATTCACCTCAGTGCTCCAAACCTCAGTTTCTGCATCCCTCAAATGGAGAAAATCCTGCAATAATAGCTAACATATACGGCACATGCTGTGTGCCTGGCATCGTCCTAAGTCTCTTACTTGTTCACTGCACAAATATTTGCTGCAAACTTCTCTGCGTCAGGCAGTGTCCAAAGCTGCCAGACATGGCAAACAAAACAAAGACTCCTCCTTTCTATGGCTATCCTTCTAATTTAGGGAAAAAGAGAAGAAACAGGTAAAAAAAAAAAAATTAACCTTATAAAAACTGTATAGGATAGGTATTATTATTTTCCCTATTTTTAAAATAAGGAAACAGGCATGGAAATGTTGGGCGGCACCTGTGGCTCAGGGGGTAGGGCTCCGGCCCCATATACCGAGGGTAACGGGTTCAAACCCGGCCCCGGCCAAACTGCAATAAAAACTAGCCAGGCGTTGTGGTGGGCGCCTAAAGTCCCAGCTACTGAGGAGGCTGAGGCAAGAGAATCACCTAAGCCCAGGAGCTGGAGGTTGCTGTGAGCTGTGACACCACGGCACTCTACCAAGGGCGATAAAGTAAAACTCTGTCTCTAAAAAAAAAAAGGAAACAAATGTTATGGGATTTGCTGTTAAGTCCCACGGCCCATAAGCAACAGAGACACATTCAAATGCAGGCAGTTATCTCCAGAAACCACTCACTTGAGCTCCAGGCTTTTCTGCCTCTCCAGTAACTGCCTCCCAAAGATCTTATGAGCATCAGATGAGAGAAAGTGTATGAAAGCACTTTATAAACTATAAGACACTGTATGCAAGTTGGAACTGTATCCATCCGAGTGGCTGGTGAGGACCTGCTGAGACAGTGATTGCAAGGAAAGCCACCACCAGTCTCCCGCCCTCACCTCTAGGCCAGAGCCTCGCTCTCTGCTACCCTCCAGCTCTGGGGTTGCCCAGGATGCTCCTGATGTAAATGTTGGTGGCTGAGAAAAATGCAAAATGATGAACATAGCTCCCTTCCTGGTGGCTCAGGTACCTCCCTCTCAGAGACAGCCTGGAGCACTCACTTGCTCTTTGGCCGTATTTTTATTTTGAGCTCATCACCTTGTAGAGAAGAGAAGCCCCACAGGCAAGGTGGTGACTAAGGCTGGTGACTCACACACCCTGCCAGCCTGCTCTGTGCACCAGCATCCCTCAGCAAGGAGAATTGAGAACGTGTCTGTGCACACCCACACCAGGACGAGGCTGGGGGCTGAGGGAGCTGGGACTTCCCTTCAGACGGAGTAGATGGTCGCTGCTTAAGCAGAGCACGCCAGTCACACAGACTCTCACACATACACACACACATGCACCAAAAAAAAAAAAAAAATAGGCTCTTGCCTCAGAGAGGACCTTGCCCAGCCTTGGAAAAGGGCACTTGATAGTTACTTGTTAACTGATCAGTGGATGAATAGAAGAGTAAATAACAGCACTTTACAGTTTACAAAGCATTGTCACATACATCAGCTCCTGTACTCCTCCCAGCAGAATAGAGAGGTGGGTGTCACCACTCTTTCAGTTATGTAGGTAACAAAACTGAGGCTCAGAGAACTGTTGTCCACTGTTTTTTTCTTTGTTGTTTTTTGTTTGTTTGTTTGTTTTGAGACAGAGTCTCAAGCTGTCACCCTAGGTAGAGTGTTGTGGCGTCATAGCTCAGAACAACCTCCAACTCTTGGGCTCAAGCGATCCTCTTGCCTCAGTTTTTTCTATTTTTAGTAGAAAAAAATCTACTGTCACCCAAACTCCTGAGTTCAAGCAATCCACCCGCCTTGGTCTCTCAGAGTGCTAGGATTACAGGCGTGAGCCGCTGCACCCGGCCTGATGTCCACTGTTTAAATTCTCATAGCTGATCGAGGCGTTTACTGGATGAAAGATGTGGTGAGTTAGGATCTGAAACCTCATGTGCTCTCTGAATTCAATACTCTTTCTACCATGCATCATGCTACCCCTTCATGAAGACTTAAACAGTCTCCTTAGACTGTGAGCCCCAGGAAGAACACTGTGCCTTGTTCACCTCCATGTCCCCAGCATCCAGCATGACTCAGGCTCTGAATGAATGATTGAAGTATTTAGCAGATTCTCTTTTCCTCTGTTCTCTAAAACAAGGAAACAGCAATAGCCTGACCCCCAAGATTCTGCCCATCTGAAAATCTATCTCCTCTCTCTCTCAAGCCTTGCCAATCCTCAGGAAGCTAAATATCTAAATATCAACGGAGGGATCCCAGTCCCCAGAGAGCAAAAGAGGACAAGCGCATCCCAGCTGCTCCACCCCAGGCAGTCCAAAAGAGTTAAATTTCCTTTCTCCCTCAAAAAAGACCCACAGAGCGATGCTTCCACCCACATCCCCCCTTTTCTGCCTCCCTGCAGACAGCCCGCCGCTGCCAAACTCCCACCCAGCCTCTGCTATAAGAGCTCTGAACACCCAAAAAGGAAAAACAATTTGTGCTGAGGGAAGACAGAGCCAGGGAGGAAGGGAAGGGCTGCTCGCTGCCAGCTGACGTTCTGCAGACGGAGCTGCCTGTGTCTGTGCCAAGGGTGTGGCCACCGGGTAAATCTGAGAGAGAAGGGGGAAGGGGAGAGAGAAAAATCCACAGCACCTCCTGAGTCCTATCTTAAACTGAACTGAATTGGCTTCCCCATGAGAGGGAATGAGATCAAAAGCACACAGATGGCCAGGCACAGCGGCTCATCCTGATACTCTGGGAGGCCGAGATGGGTGGATCACCTAAGCTCAGGAGTTAAAAACCAACCTGAGCAGCTCGGCGCCTGTGGCTCAACGGGCTAAGGCGCCAGCCACGTACACCTGAGCTGGTGGGTTTGAATCCAGCCCGGGCCTGCCAAAGAACAATGACCGCTGCAACCAAAAAATGGCCGGGCGTTGTGGCGGGCGTCTGTAGTCCCAGCTTCTTGGGAGGCAGAGGCAGGAGAGTCGCTTGAGCCCAGGAATTGGAGGTTGCTGTGAGCTGTAATGCTACAGCACTCTATCCAGGGTGACAGCTTGAGGCTCTGTCTCAAAAAAAAAAAAAACCTGAGCAAGAGTGAGACCCTGTCTCTAAAAATAGCTAGGCATTGTGGCTGTTGCCTGTAGTCCTAGCTACTGGGGAGGCTAAGGCAAGAGGATGGCCTGAGTCCAAGAGTTGAGGTTGCTGTGAGCTATGATGTAATAGCGCTTTATCAAGGGGGACAAAGTGAGGATCGGTCTCAAAAAAAAAAAAAAAAGCATATAGAAGATAGAGAACTGCAGGCCACGCATTCATTCAATAAAGACTGGGCACACTGCGTGCCAGGCAACACACTCAGCACAAAGAATGCAGATGTGAAAGACAGCATACCTGTCCTAGAAAATTCTTGTACTTGAACCTCTCCCTGGTGGGCTAGTGGCTAGGATTTGGTGATTTCACATTTGAGTGGAGAGACAGATAAGTAAGCAGATGATCGTAACACAGTGTAATCAGGAAGAAACAAGGGCTGTGGGGCCAGGGAACCTCACCCAGATTCCGGAGCAGAGAGGTAGTCAGAGAGTCTGCCTGAGGTGAGGTGCCACCCAACACTCTGAGTCATGTAGAAGGAAGAGGAATTACTAATTGGTGCAATTAATAGATCAGTGCAAATGCAAAGGAAGGTATGGCTAGGCAGCAGGAATTCACCTGTGCAAAGGCCTGAGGCCAGCAGGTGCCAGGATTTTGTGTGGCAGAGTGAGGGGTAAAGAAGAGGA
This sequence comes from Perodicticus potto, assembly GCA_963574655.1. NCBI lineage: Eukaryota > Metazoa > Chordata > Mammalia > Primates > Lorisidae > Perodicticus > Perodicticus potto. Next base: position 20,863 of record CAUYRH010159313.1, on the reverse strand, counting down.
GTGGCCAGAGCACCAAATCTCTTGTCGGAGAAGCTAAGGAGCTCGGATGATATTTTAAAGACAGTTGGGCTGGCTTGGCACCTGTTGCTTAGCAGCTAGGGCTCGAGCCACATACACTGGAGCTAGCAGGTTCGAATCCAGCCCGGACCTGCCAAACAACAATGACAACTACAACCAAACTAGCCAGGCGTTGTGGCAGGCGCCTGTAGTCCCAGCTACTTGGGAGGCTGAGGCAAGAGAATCGCTAGAGCCCAGGAGTTTGAGGTTGTAGTGAGCTTCGACACTATGCCACTCTACCCAGGGTGACAGCTTGAGACTCTATCTCAAAAAATAAAAATAAAAAAATAAAGATGTTGGGCTATTATAAAAAGGTTCAGGGGAAGGTGTGACTGGTCAGATTTGCATTTTGGAAAAATGAGTCCTGGTAACCAAGGGGGGAATGGATTTCCAGGGCACAAGGTGAGAGGGCAGGAGACCGCAGGAAGCTAGGGGAGTGACCTCACAAGAAAGGGCAAGCAGCTGCCATGGGAAGGAGGAGGAACCTGCAGATCTGCGAGGCATTTACTGGACATCATCACCAAGATCGGGGCACAGACAGGGAGAAGAGGATGGTGCTCAGGTTCTGACTCGGGAGCTGAGTGATTCATGTGAGGATGCAGAAATAGAGATGGGGGGTCTGGGTGAGTTCAGAATGGGCTTTCTTGAGCTTTAGGTACCTGCAGACACTTACCAGGAGAGAGTCAGTGGCAGGGTGGAGGAAACAGCTGGGACGCAAGAGGAGGTCTGGACTGGGGATAAACTCTTGAGAATCAGGGTAGCTGCTGTGGTTAAAACCCTGGGCTGGGCACAATGGTTCACAACTATAAATCCTAGCACTCTGGGAGGCCGAGGCAGAAGGATTGCTTGAGCTCAGGAGTTCAAGATCAGTCTGAGCAAGAGCAAGACCCTTGTCTCCAAAAATAGCAGGGCTTTGTGGCGGGTGCCTGTAGTCCCAGCTACTGAGGAGGCTGAGGCAAGAGGATCACTTGAACCCCCAAATTTGAGGTTGCTGTGAGCTGTGACATCAAAGCACTTTACCCAGGACAACCGAGTGAAGCTCTGTCTCAAAACCAGAAAGACCTGGCTCGGCCCCTGTGGCGGCTAAGGCACCAGCCACATTCACCTGAGCTGGTGGATTCAAATCCAGCCCAGGCCGCCAAACAACAACTACGGCTGCAACCAAAACCCAGCTGAGCATTGTGGTGGGCACCTGTAGTCCCAGCTACTTGGGAGGCGGAGGCAGAGGTGGAGGCAGGAGAATCGCTTGAGCCAGGGAATTGAAGGCTGCTGTGAGCTGTGATGCCACAGCACTCTACCCAGGGTGACAGCTTGGGACTCTGTCTCAAAAAAAAAGCAAAGAAAGACCTGAGTATGGATGAGGTCGCCCAGGAAAAATGTACACATGAGGAGTGTATGAAATCTGTCTTCCTTGGCTCAGCGCCTGTGGCTCAAGCGGCTAAGGCGCCAGCCACATACACTTGAGCTGGTGGGTTCAAATACAGCCTGGGTTGCCAAACAACAATGAGATAGGATCAGTGAAAGTGCTTGGCCCCATCTGTGGGTCAGAATGGATGCTCAATTATGAGCAAGAATTATGAGTAGGCCAGGCAAACCAGGTGGCACATGCTTATAATCCTCCCACTCTGGGAGGCTGAGACAGGAGAAACGCTTGAGCCCAGGAATTTGAGGTTGCAGTGAGCTATGATGACACCACTACACTCTAGCTTGGGCAACAGAGTGAGACTCTTCTCTCAAAAAAAAATTCATGAATAATTATCTAACGTTTTGCTTCCAAACACAGTCATTACCTTTTCCTCCTTTCTTTCAAAACTTTCTAACCTATTGTCTCCTGATCCTGATAATTGAAGAGTCCTAACATGCATCCTGAACTCCACCCTTCCAGCCCTTCACTCCTGATTGTCTTGCTTGCTGTATTCACCAACTGCTTACCCTCTCTCCCTGCCTCCTACACTCTCCCATATCTGATATTTTTAAAATGTTTTATTTTCAGATGGTCTTCGTCACTGCCATCAGCTGCCTATTTGAGGTGTTTTCATCAAATATTGTATCTGTGTAGTTAAACCATAATTTTCCGTAGAGGAAAGCAATGGTACAAATAATTCCCGCGTGATACTAAATGACTTCTAATCGGTTTGGGAAATTACTTTGGTCTTTGCATCTGAATGTAGGTGTGTTAGGTATTCAACAGATCAAATTTAAGGAAATTTGCCATAATAGGGGGAACACAGCTCACAGCAACCTCAAACTCTTGGGCTCGAGAGATTCTCTTGCCTCAGCCTCCCAAGTAGCTGGGACTACAGGTGCCTGCCGCAATGCCCAGCTATTTTTTTAGAGACAGGGTCTCACTCTTGCTCAGGCTGGTCTCAAACTCCTGAGCTCAGGCAATCCACCTGCCTCAGCCTCCCAGAATGCTAAGATTACAGGCATGAGCCACCATGCCCAACATTATTGTTTTATTTTTGAGACAGAATCTCACTCTATCACCCTCAGTAGAGTGCCATATCATCATCATAGCTCACAGCAACCTCAAGCTCTTGGGCCCTAACAATCCTCTTACCTCACTCATCCTCCCCAGTAGCTGGGACTATTGGAGCCCACCATGACACCTGGCTAGTTTTTTCTATTTTTAGTAGAGATGGAGTCTCACTATTGCTCAGGCTGGTCTTGAACTCCTGAGCTCAAGCAATCCACCGGCCTCGGCCTCCCAGAGTGCCAGGATTACCACTGTGCCCAGCAGGACTAAATGTTCTCTAGTGTCTGTGGAGAGTTGATTTTTCTCTTTCTTTTTCCATCATTCTGATTCCTTGTTTTTATTCCTTTGTCTGAGGGAGATGGGACTATAAGATAGAAATAAGTATCTTGGCTCAAAAGTCTTCCTTCCTATAGTATTTTTAGAAGCTCAAAAGTAAATAAGAAAATACTAAACTAAAGGAATCATGGGGGTCAAGCACAGTGGTTCATGCCAGTAATCCATTTAAAAACTCCCAGTGGTTGAGTTTTTAAATCCCCAGCCAGGGCTTGGCGCCTGTAGCACCATGGTTATGGCATCAGCACCCCGCCCGGGGCCAGCTTAACAACAATGACAACTGCAAAAACAACAAAAAAATAGCCGGGCATTGTGGCCGGCGCCTATAGTCCCAGCTACTTGGGAGGCTGAGACATGAGAATCACTTAAGCCCCAGGAGTTTGAGGTTGCTGTGACCTGTGACACCACAACACTCTACCGAGGATGCCATGGTGAGACTGTCTCAAAAAAAAAAATAGGGCAAGGCTTGGCGCCTGTGGCTCAACGGGCTAAGGCACCAGCCACGTACACCTGAGCTGGCGGGTTCGAATCCATCCCAGGCCCGCCAAACAACGACAGCTGCAATCAAAAAATGGCTGGGCGTTGTGGCGGGCGCCTGTAGTCCCAGCTACTTGGGAGATGGAGGCAAGAGACTCGCTTGAGCCCAGGAATTGGAGGTTGCTGTGAGCTGTGACGGCACAACACTCTATCCAGGGTGACAGCTTGAGGGTTTGTCTCAAAAAAAAAAAAAAAAAAGGTTGCCTGCCTGGTCGCAGTGGGAATCAGATTTTCACACCGTGGTAAAAAAAAAAGGAAAGATAGCAAAAGTGAATTTGGAGGCGGTGCTTTCTAAGAGTCCAGAGGGACCCTCCCTTTCCCATACAGCTGCCACCACCTCCCGACCCAGAACCATCTGACTGATGGCCTTCCGCCCACCTCCCACCCCCCACTGCCCCAGCCCTACTGGGACTGTCCTGCAGTCTCAGCATTCAGGCTGAAGCACCATCCAGTCTTGATGGATAACTCATGCCAACATTTCTCTTTCCCAGGAAGACCCCATAGAGGGGAGGATGCTAGGGTTTTCTGGAAGCCAGAGTCAGGTCAGAACCCAGGGGTAACAAAAAGAAAACACCAAGGGCTCCAGAACCCAAGCTCTCCAGTGCAGCTGGGGGGCAGGCCACAGAGAGGCAAGGACTCGCCCCAGGCTGTCCTGCAATTGGTACCCAGGCCAGCCTTTCAAGAGGGACACAGAGGCTTCCTCTGTCTTATCCCTCAGCCCACGGGTGAGAGGGAGGCTGAGGCTATGGGGCCACTAAAGAAACTTGGCCTAGAAAGAGTTACAGAGTCCTGAGGGTGGGGGCCTAGAAGGACCGGGATCCCATCGCAGGGTCACCTTGCCAGGGGTCAGGCCTAGTTAACTGGGCTTCATTCCGGCGTCAGGCACACCAAAGGGCATGGGCTTCTCTTCTGTGCTCTGCAGCAGAGTCTCTGGAGTCCCCAGATGGGTCTGTGAGGCACACTCCTCCTTGGAGAAGGGGAACTGCTCATCTTTTGGGGAAGCCAAGTGGCTGGCGTCTGTGTCTCCCATCATGGAGCTGGCTTGGGAGGAGCACTGTGAGCCGTGGCTGGAGCTGCTGCAGACATTCACAATGCAGGTGACGTTGACCTGAGTGCCGTGGCTGCCAGAAGACTCTGCTAAGCACAAGATGGGGGGGTGGTAGAGGGAAGTCAGTCCAGGGTTCTCAAACTAGGGGAATATCTTCACAGCCAAAGAAGGAAATTAAGAAGTGGGAGAGAACACTGAGCCAGAAGCCAAAAGACCAAGATTCCAGCCCAGCTCTGCTGTGTGACCTTGGGCAAGTCACTTAACCTAAAATAAGAAAAGCATTACTATCTACCCAGCCCAAACCAACCCACAGATAGGAGGAACCAGTTATGTAAAGCAGAAGAGAGTGCTCCAGGAACAAAACCTACTCCCTAAAAAGAATCAGAGAGATGAGCAGGGCAGGAAGAACGCATCACTGAACACCAGCCAAGCACAGAAGACGAATCACTTTCTCACGCTGCCGGACGGCGTCCGCTGTCCTGTACCAACTTACTACAAGGCAAGAACCCTGCCGTCAACACATTATCTGGGTACCACAGGATCAACGTACAAAGGCCTGGAAATTGTTCCTTTAAGGAAGTGAAACCCTAAAGCTGTTTTCATTCTCAGCAAATCTTTTTCCTCCACATAGAGCCACATCTACGATTCTCTAAGTCTAGGGTTCCAGAATGGGGTTGGGAGTGGTTTGTGTTCATTACTGAGGCCAGGACACAGCGTATGCAGTCTGACAATTCTGGTTTGAATCCTGCTCTGCCTCCACAGTCTTGGCCAAGTCACCTAACCTCCCAGAGCCTCTGTCTGCCCAGCTATAAAATGGGTACAATGGCTCTGTGTCTCTCCATGCTCGAGCCCACACAGCTTCTGGAGACAGAGTGACACCCTCAATGAACTAGGTTGGACATCTGTGCAACACCTGTGCTTGGATGCTCATAGACATCTCAAACGTAAGTCTTTTTTTGTTTTTTTTTTTTTGAGACAGAGCCTCAAGCTGTCACCCTGGATAGAGTGTCGTGGCATCACAGCTCACAGCAACCTCCAATTCCTGGGCTCAAGCGAGTCTCCCGCCTCCACCTTCCAAGCAGCTGGGACCATAGGCGCCTGCCACAACGCCCAGCCATTTTTTGGCTGCAGCTGTCATTGCTGTTTGGCAGGCCCGGGCTGGATTCAAACCCGCCAGCTCAGGTGTACGTGGCCGGCGCCTCAGCCCGTTGAGCCACAGGCGCCGAGCCAAGTCTTTTTTTTTTTTAAGGACTGGATCTTGCTATGTTGCCAAGCTGGTCTTGAACTCCTGGCCTCAAGCAATCCTCCCACCTCAGCCTCCTAAGTAGTTGGGATTACAGGAGTGCCACCACCTGGTTTCAAATCTGATTCTCAAATTGCAGCCCATCTCCATCCACCTGCCTTTCCTCATGGCAGTTCACTTTGCCGCTGTCTCCCCAGTTCCTTGAGCCCAGAGCCTTGAACTCATCTTTCTGTCATAATCCACAGCCAACCCACCTGCAATTCCTGCCTTGATTACCTTCAAAGATGACCTGAAGTCCCCCCCACCCTGCTACTATCCCATGCAAGCCTCCACCCACTCCTGGCTGGACTGGCAGAAACTTTATGCACCTGTCTCCTGGCTTTGACCCCACCCCTCTCGTCTGTTTTCCACCAGCTCCGAGAGCTGGCCCTTTAACTTGGCCCATCACTCCCTTGGCCACTCAAAAACCCACAGTCCTGGCTCAGCGCCTGTGGCTCAACGGGCTAAGGCGCCAGCCACATACACCTGAGCTGGCGGGTTCGAATCCAGCCCAGGTCCGCCAAACAACAATGACGGCTGCAACCAAAAAATGGCCGGGTGTTGTGGCGGGCACCTGTAGTCCCAGCTACTTGGGAGGCGGAGATGAGAGACTCGCTTGAGCCCAGGAATTGGAGGTTGCTGTGAGCTGTGATGCCACGGCACTCTAGCCAGGGTGACAGCTTGAGGCTCTGTCTCAAAAAAAAAAAAACAAACAAAAAAACCCACAGTCCTCACCACAGCCCACAGCACATGACCTACAGCCTGCCTCCCCTACCTCTGCTCCTGCAGCTCCAAGATACTGCCTGCCTTCCGTCCAGCCACACTCACCTCCCTACAGCTCCTTGAGCCCTTCAGGCCTCAGGGCCCTTGCACATACTGCTCCTCAGCCTGAAAAGCTCTTCCCTAGTGGCTCCTACTCTCCTGTCATTTAGGCCACAGCTCAAAGACCACTTTCTCCAAGAAACCCCCTGGCCTCCCTCCTTAGAGAAATTACCCCCAACCCTGTTCCATCCATCACTATTGGGTCTCTCCCCATTTCTGTGATCTCCAGGGGCCTCGGCTCCTGGATTGCTTACTTGTGACTCTCCCACCAGACCCTGAGCCCAGGAGGACCAGGGCTTTTTTTTTTTTTTGTGACAGAGTCTCACTTGGTCACCCTTACTTGGTAGAGTGCAACGGCATCTTAGCTCACGGCAACCTCAAACTCTCAGGCTCATGTGATCCTCTTGCCTCAGCCTCCCGACAGATGCCCACCACAACACCTGGCTAGTTTTTAGAGATGGGGTCTCGCTCTTGCTCAGGCTGGTCTTGAACTTGTGAGCTCAGGCCATGCACCCACCTCCACCTCCCAAACACTGGGATCACAGGTGTGGGCCACAGCGCCCGGCAGGACTAGAGCTTTTTAATTGTTCCATACTGTGTTCTTAGTGTCTATAACAGGGACAAGTATTGACTATATTAAAAACCAGCCACCAGGCATATATATGTGTGTGTGCACGTATACGGGTGCTTACATTTAGAAATCCAGATTAAGCTGGGGTGGAGGCTCATACCTGTAATCTTAGCACTCTGGGAGGCTGAGGTCTGTGGATTACCTAAGCTCAGGAGTTCCAGACCAGCTTGAGCAACAGCAAGACCCCTGTCTCTACTAATATTAGAAAAACTAATGGGCAGCGCCTGTGGCTTAAGGAGCAGGGTGCCGGCCCTATATACGGGAGGTGGTGGGTTCAAACCTGGCCCCGGCCAAAAACCATTAAAAAAAATAATAATAAATAAGGGTAATGCAGTGTGGAGTCAGCTCGTGGATCTCTCTTCGTACCTCAGAGGCTGTGCTGGGCAGCTCTGTGACCATCATCATGTCGCAAAATGAATATATTGAATTACACCATAAACGCTATGGATATTGCTTGGATTACCATGAGAAAAAGAGAAAAAACGAAAGTCAAGAATTTGAGGTTGCTCTGAGCTATGATGATGCCACAACACTCTACCTAGGGCAACAGAGTGAGACTTTGTCTCAAAAATAATAACAATAAAAATCTAGACCTTTTTTCTTTTTTTTTGAGACAGAGCCTCATTCTGTCACCCTGAGTAGAGTGGCGTCATAGCTCACGACAACCTCAAAATCTTGGGCACAAGCCATCTTCTTGCCTCAGCCTCCTGAGTAGCTGAGAATAAAGGCACCCACCACAACTTCCAGGTAGTTTTTCTATTTTTAGTGGAAATAGGTTCTCACTCTTGCTCAGGCTGGTCTCGAACTTCTAAGTTCAAGTAATCCTTCCGCCTCGGCCTCCCAGAGTGCTAGGATTATAGCCATGAGCCACTGCGCTCTGCCCTAAAAATCTGGATTCCCCTGGAGCCAGATGTGGAAGATCTGGCTATTGCAGGCCCACATACATGAAGCAGAGGGCAGGAAGGACCTCAGGGAGCAGGTGTACCCCACTTTCCCTCCCAGCCTCTGCAGACAGCTGAACTTCCTGGCTAGTTAATTGGTGAGGAATTAGTTCAGGCAATGGAAGTAAGGCACTTGACATATAACAGCCCCTTAAAAAATGGTAGTTGTTGTAGGTGCTATTACCACGAGGATCTGCTGAGTGCCCAGATGCCATGGCAGCTGTCTGACTTCCCACCCTCGTCCCAGCCTGGTCCTGACTCCAGGACCTTGGGGTAGTCTGGAGGAGGAGGAGGAGGTAGCTGGCCAGCTGCTCTGCTCAGAACAGGCTGAGGGAGGGAGGGCTGAATTCAGAGGGCCGGAAGGAAATTTCCACCCTGAGCCTCCGCAGCACCCAAATGTCACCTAAAGTCATCATGGTCTTTGCATATTGAGAATGAGACATTGCGGGGGAGGATGGGGCACAGACCTGGGGTTTACAGGTTCCCACAGTGGAGAGAGGGGTCGGGGGTGGAAGACAGAAGAGTGGGAAAAAGCAGAGACAGTGTAGTGGCCAGGGAGAGGGTCAGTGGACTCTTGGGGGAAGAAACAGAGCTGAAGGGGCAGAGTGTGGGGGGACGGGCAGACAGCGTTGGAGGGTCTACACCCAGGACCAAGGAGGAAGCTACACCAGGTGCAGCTAAGAAAATGGAAAGATAAATTTAAGAGGTGAAAAAGACCAAGAGATTTGGAGTGTATTTATTCATTCATTCAACAAACATTTAGGGCCACCTGTTCCGTTCCAGGCACTGACTCAGGCCCTCCCTCAGGGAGTTCTCAGGCTGACTGAGGGGCCCTAATAAGACATCCTGCTGGGCTAGGATGGGGCAGACAGAATGGGCACATCAGCACGTGGGCAGTCAGATGATCGGTAGAAAAGGTGTTGCAGGCAGAGGGTGGCATGAGTGTAAACGAGAGGCAGGGGCGCAGTCCACTAAGGGGTGGCAGGGTGGGGATGCGGCCATGAGTCCCTGCACAGACCCACAGGGAGCCTGACCCCAGTCAGCTGCCAAGCCAGGCGTAGTGCAGCTCATCTCTCACCTGCCCCGCCAAGGATGTGAGCTGACTCACCTCTAAATGAGGAAACTGAGCCTTGGCAGGGTTAAGAATCCTGCTCAGATTCTCATGGTACCAGAGCGGCTGGGCAGGGATCTGGGAATGACCTGAGCTCATGGTCACTCTCTGAAGTCCCACTGGCAAGTGCTGCCAGGTGAGAGGGAGAGACACAGGCTGGTAATCTTAATCTCCCCACTACAAAACAAACCCAGGAAATCCCTGGGCTTTCTGGGGACCCACGCAGGGGGTGTGGCCAATAGAGATGTCAACCAGGAGTGACTGGTTGACCAGGTCCAAGATAAAAGGCACACTGTGTAAACAGGACACATTCCCCACAACCCCGGGCTCTTCATGCCCTGAGGGACCCAGCAACAAGCTGCACTGAGTCAAAATCAAGTGCTGGACTCCAGGGCTCTACAGTGCGACAGCCCAGGGCTGATTCCTGGCTCCTCCATTTACCAGCTGTGTGCCCTTGAACAAGCTGTTCAACCTCTCTGGGCCTCAAGTTTCCTCATCTGTAAGATTCAAATAACAACAGTAACTCTGTCTCTTAGCATTGATGTGCAGTTAGTTTTATGCAATAAAGTGCCCAGTATAATGCCTGATGCATCACAGGCCTTCAGTAAGTGTCAGCTCCTACTGTGATTACTATTGTTAGCTAGATGCAGTGCTGGGCCTGTGGATGCAGGGACAAAAGAGATGATCCAGGCTCACCGTCTGACAGTCTGCAAAGCCCAGAGGAGCAGCCAGCCCAGACGGTGGTGGGGAGACTCAGAAAAACTCCCTGCCCAGATATTGGGAATTCAAAGGACAACTTGGGGCTGTCCAGCAGAAGGAAGGCTGTTCCAGGTGAAAGGATCAGCATGGGCAAAGGTGGGAGGGTACCCTGCAGTGAGGCTCTCAGAGGAGAAGGCTAAGACAACCAGGCAAGGAAGAAGCTCTTACCTGAGCTCCTGCAGCTGGCCCGGGCCTCCGAGGCCCCGCAGGCCTTCTCCGCGCCTGGTGCCTGCGACTGGTTTCCGGCGGCTGCCCTCCCATTGGTGCTGGCTGAGCTCTCCAGGGAGCTGCTGCTGGAGCTGGGTGCAGTGGTCAATAGGAGCTGCTGCTCGGGCCCCGGCATCCCCCGGGCCTTATCGGCAGGCAGGTGAGGCTGGACAGGCAGAAGGAGGGAGAGCGGTCAGCCCACCCACCAGCTCTCTCCCAACCTCACCACCACCTGCACCTCTGCCATCAGCACTTCACAGCTTTTTCTGTCTGTTTGTTTTGAGACAGAGCCTCAAGCTGTCGCCCTAGGTAGAGTGCTGTGGCATCACAGCTCACAGCAACCTCCAACTCCTGGGCTCAAGCGATTCTCCTGCCTCTGCCTCCCACGTAGCTGGGACCACATGCGCCTGCCACAATGCCCGGCTATTTTTTGGTTGCAGCCGTCATTGTTGTTTGGCAGGCCTGGGCTAGATTCGAACCTGCCAGCTCAGGTGTATGTGGCTGGCACCCTAGCCCCTTAAGCCACAGGCAACGAGCCCACAGCTTTTTTTTTTTTACACAGAGTCTCAAGCTGTCGCCCTGGGTAGAATGCTATGGTGTCACAGCTCACAGCAACCTCCAACTCAGGCTCAAATGATCCTCTTGCCTCAGTTTTTCTATTTTTAGTAGAGACAGGGTATCACTTTTGCTCAGGCTGGTCTCGAACTCCTGAATTCAAGCAATCCACCTGCCTCGGCCTCCCAGAGTGGCAGGATCACAGGCGTGAGCTACCACACCCAGTCAGCACTTCACAGCTTACTCAATGCTTCTGCCCACACCCACAGGTTCTTCCACAACAGCACGTTTTGGGAGGTGTGAGTCTCTGTGGTTGTATATTTCTGTTATTAGCATACAGCTGCCCTACTGGCGTGGAGACTCATATGAGGGCAGCAACCACATGACCCTGTTGACCAGTAGTAAGAGATGGGGCAGGAAACAGAAGGAAGATGACTTGCTTAAAGTCACCCCATCTATACAGAGAGAATTGGTGCAGACAAGGCCCAGCTGAGCAGCCAAGAGCCTGGACTCTAAATCCAGCCTACATTATGGCAAATCATGAATCAACTACTCTTAGCTGTGTGACCTTGGACAAGTTGCTTAACCTATCTGTATCTCTGTATTTCATCTATAGAAGGAGAATAATAACCTATTTCCCAGAGTTGTTGTGAAGATTTTGGATTCAAAACCTGCCAGCTCAGGTGTACGTGGCTGGTGCCTTAGCCCCTTGAGCCACAGGCGCCAAGCCGGGTTTTTGGGTTTTTTATTTTTTTTCTTTTTTAGAGACAGTCCCACTTTGTCGCCCTCAGTAGAGCCCCTCAGTAGAGTACCATAGCACCACAGCTCACAGCAACCTCTAGCTCCTGGGCTTAGACAATTCTCTTGCCTCAGCCTCCCGAGTAGCTGGGACTACAGGCACCCGCCACAACACCCGTCTATTTTTTGCTGCTGTTGCAGTTTGGCCAGGGCTGGATTTGAACCCACCACCCTCGTTATATGGGGCTGGTGCCCTACTCATGAGCAACAGGCCCCCCACTTTTTTTTTTTGAGACAGAGTCTCACTTTGTCTCCCTTGGTAGGTGCCTTGGCATCATAGCTCACAGCAACCTCAAACTCTTGAGCTCAAGTGATTCTCATGCCTCGGCTTCCCAAGTAGCTAGGACTACAGGTGCCTGCCACAATGCCTGGCTATATTTTAGAGAAGAGGTCTCACTCTGGCTTAGGCTGGTCTCAAACCCGTAAGCTCTGGCAATCCACCCGCCTTGGTTTCCCAAGTGCTAGGATTACAGGCATGAGCCACTGTGCCCAGTCCTTGGTATCTTTTTCCTATAAAATAGTAATAATAAAATTAGCTGACATTTGTCAAGCACTGTGCCAAAGCCCCTCCAGAAACCATCTACATTGACTCTTCCAACAGCCCAGTGTTATTCTTGCTTTGCAGATGTGGAAACAGAGGATGAATTACAGAAGTAATGGTCACAGTAGATTCAGCACAGCTCGGCGAAAACTCAGTGCCTTTCTTGGGTATCTGGGGTTTCAACCTCCAGAAGATCAAGAAAAGGTCCCCATTTCTAGACACCTGTTCTGGGAAGCATCTGGAAATCTCATTCCAGGGCTGTTGTCTGTCTACACTGACTGCACAGGAATTCAAGGTCTTGCTTTAGGGTTCCTAGTGATCACTAGATGCCAGGGAAAAAGGAGATGGCGGGGACCATGTTCTCACCAGCTGCCCTGCCCCTGTTTGGGAAGAATGAGGATGGAGGCAAGTGAACAGTTGGTGGGATTCACCAGCCCAGCAAGGGGAGGTGAGAGGGCCCTGGGAATGGCTGAAACCCCACCCTCAACTCCCTCTGCCTTGGGCTGGAAGGATCCGGTGCAAGACATCCCACAAGGTCATACGGGGCCAGAGAGGGTGAGTTCCAAACAGCATCACAAGTCTGGTCCATGTGGGAGCAGGATGACCCTGACCAGTGTGCCCAAGCTGTGTGCTACTGCCTGCTGCTTCCCTAGGAGACCACCTGCTGGGCTAGACATCCCCAGTTTTGGAGGAATAGAGGGCATTTCAAGTTCATGTAGAACCTCTGTGCAGGTGGTCTAACCTTGGGCGCTGCCCACCCCCAACTCCAACCCCCACAAGCCTGCTCTGAGCTTGGAAGGGAGAAGCAGCATCCAAATGTCACTCCTCACAACCTCCAGACAAGGGGTTTTTCTGGTCTGTGCCTCACCCTCTCTGCTGGCAGCTATAGCCAGACAGAATAGAAACCCTCAAAGGTCATAGCCCGCCTCCCTTCTCCAAAGCCACAAGCTGCAAAGTTCAGACAGGCTGTAGGTGGCCCTGTTCCTTGGGCTGGGACCCCAGAGGGTGGAGAACTGAGGAGGCTCATTCCACACACAGGACCCCAACCCCTCAGCTCCCAGCCTCTCCTGCTGGGCAGAAGCAGAGACCCTGGCAGAGCCACCAGCCGGACCCTCCAGTATCCTGCTGGGTCCACACCTGTGTGTGTGTGTTTCCAAGGCTCACGTGCCTGGGTCTACAAGCTTGGGGGCGAAGTGTGCACACACAGGTCACACACAGGTGTCTGTGCGTGGTGTCATCAGTGTGTGTGCTGAGAAGAGGTGAAAAGAGGCACTCTCTTGCCGGGCGCGGTGGCTCACGCCTGCAATCCCAGCACTGTGGGAGGCTGAAGAGGGAGAATTGCTTGAGCCTAGGAGTTCGAGACTCGCCTGAGCAACAGTGAGACCCCGACTCATGAAAAAAATGGAAAAACCCAGCCAGGTGCCGCGGCGAGCGCCTGTAATCCCAGCGGCTTCCGGAGGCTTAGGCAGCGGGATGCCCACAGCCCGAGTCAGAGGTTGCACTGAGTTACCACGCCCACTGCACTCTGCTCCGGGGCATTGGGTGGCACTGCGTCTCAACAAAAAAAGAAAAGAGGCACTCTCGGTTTGTGCCCCAGGCCTCTCTCCTCAGCTGTGCCACCTTAGGAAAGTTACTTAACTTCTCTGAGCCCAAGTTGCCTGGGCTATACACGTAAAAAAAAACATGGGCACTCATTATACCACGTTGCAACATGCCTGTGAGAGTAAGTAACAGTCAGCACAGTTCCTGGCTTACGCTCAACCCCCACTAAATGTCTGTGCTTGTTACTCAGAGTGAGCTTCTGCATACATGAGTCCACGGGGGTGACTGTGGGAAGCTCACACATGTGCCTACGTAGTCTTTTCTAAATAAAGGGAAGCTGCTGTCCCCGTGCCCTAGGAGCTTTTTCTGTAGCAAGGGGAACAGGCCTTGCTGAGTCAACAACACTCCCCCAAGGCCAGAGCCACCTGAGGAAGCATAGGCTAAGCAAGGGGCCCGGGGCTGGGACTAGGAGCCCAGGCTTGAAGGAAACACAGAAGGTAACCAACCCCTGAGGGCAGGCCCTGCTGGGAGTGGGAGATTGCCTGGACAGATCTGAATGTCTCCCATGGCAAAACCTGCAGATTTAGACTAAATTTCAAACCCGGGCTATGCCACTTACCTAATGATCTAACCTTACACAGGACACTGAGTCTCCCTGAGTCTCAGTTTCCTCCTCTGTAAAACGGAGCTGAGGACGCTGTCTGCCTCATAGGGATGTGCAAGGATTCGGTGATAACAGCACAGGCAAAGAGCCCGGCCCAGGCCCCACCAGTGGTGAGCTTGGAACTGGCTCAGACCTGTGCACACTTCTTTCAAACTCCATATTCAGGAAGGTTTTGGTGGCTTGAAACTAGCTACCATGCAATCAGTGTAACCTGGTTTCTTGTACCCTCAATGAATCAACAATAAAAAAAAATAAAATAAAATAAAAATAAATAAATAAATAAAAGAAATTAGCTGCAATGGGTGCATTTGCAACACAGAAATTAGCAAACATCACAAATCAGGGTTGGGGGTTCTTCCCCCCACAGAGGACTAGTTTCCCACATATCATTGGCTCTGCATACATGGTCACCCAACATGCACACAGCTGCTTACAGTGAACAGAAACTTGGCGGAGGGAAAGGGGAAGCAGATGCTACTGGGCCACACCCAGGGCATCTTCCCTGCACAAGGGATTGGGAAACACTTGGTTGGGAAACAGAAGACAAGCAGCTGGGCTGCTGCAGCAGACGTTGGAAGGGACGCTTGTTCTACGTGCCACTATGGGCATCACTGAATTGAAGCCAGAGAGAGGGTGAAGTGCATTCACCCTCTGGGACAATGAGAAACAGTCTGATCCCCACTTAAATACTGGAGAGCGCTGGGTCAGAACCATTCCTATGTGACCTTGGGCAAATCAGTTTCCCTCTCTGTACCTCTTGTCAGCAAAATCAGGGATGCTACAGGGCTGGGCCCTGGGTCCTTTCCCTACTACAAAGCTGCTTCTGATTTCAAAAGCCGTGTGATAACCTCAGGCATGCGACACCCAGGGCTAAGCTTTTCTGTACAGTAGTGGTTCTCAACTGGGGGAGGCATTTGGCCCCCAGGGGACCCTTGGCAATGCCTAGAGATTTCTGGTTGTCACTACTGGGTAGGGGTGCTACAAGCATCTAAGTGAACAGAGGCCAGAGATGTTGGTGAACAGCCTACAATGCACAGGACGGCCTCTCACAACTAAGACCTATCATGTCCAAAACATTCATGAGGTTGAGAAACTCTGGCCTAACAGGTCAGGGAACATGAAGTAGCTCAATGGACTCTGTTTCCTTGTCTATAAAACTGGATAAAAACTCTGCCCTGGGGCAGCGCCTACGGCTCAGTGGATAGGACACTGGCCCCATATACCGAGGGTGGCGGGTTCGAACCCGGCCCCAGCCAAACTGCAACAAAAAAATAGCCAGGCGCTCTGGCGGGCACCTATAGTTCCAGATACTCGGGAGGCTGAGGCAAGAGAATCACCTAAGCCCAAGAACTGGAGGTTGCTATGAGCTGTGACGCCACAGCACTCTACCGAGGGCAATAAAGTGAGACTCTGTCTCTAAAAAAAAAATAATAATATAATAAAATAAAAAATAAAATGAAATGATGATCATCATCTTATGACATGAGGCCAACACCCTAAAGGTGGCAGAGCCAAGGGTCCTGTTGGCACCTCAGGGGGATATAACTGAATACATTCCAGCAGACACCAGCCCCTGGACTTCTTGGAATAGAGGAAGACTAAAGCCCTTTGTTTGAAGTTACCCATAAGTTTTGTTACCTGCAGCCAGATACCTTCTTAATGGAGAATTAATAAAATACTATGATACTGTGTTATCGGTCTGTTTCTAAGAAAAGTCCTTTACAGACTCTACTTTATAAAACAGATCAAAGAGAAGCAGCTTTGTAGTAGGGAAAGGACCCAGGGCCCAGCCCTGTAGCATCCATCTGAAACCTGAGAGATGACACCCCTAGGGCCTTCTGTGGGACACCAGGGTACCCTAGAACTTGCTTTCTTACTGTTCCCTGAGAAACTGTTCTGTAATCCTAGCACTTTGGGAGACCAAGATGGGAAGATCACTTGACCAGGAGTTTGAAACCAGCCTGGGCAACAGCGAGACCCCATTTGTACAAAATATTAAAAAATGAGTTGAGTGTGGTAGTGGCCGCCTGTAGTCCCAGCTACTCTGGAGGCTAAGGCAAAAGGATTGCTTAAGTCCAGGAGTTTGAGGTTGTTATGAGCTGTGATGATGCTACTGCACTCCAGACTGGGTGACAGAGCAAGAGTCTGTCTAAAAGAAAGAAAGAATTCACTATTTCCTATGTAACAGACCAGCCCACCTAGAAGGAGACCAGGGGAGGAGGGGGAAGGGAAGAGGGACACTCACCACCTTGGCTTCTCTTTGCAGGCATGAGGGCTTCTCTATAAAGAGGAAAGAAGGGACAAGTCAGGGAGTGTGACTTCCTTGGCAGGGAAGGTCTGTTCTAACTAGGAGGGTAGCATGGACTCCAGGCAGAATTAGCAGAGTTGGCCCAGCCCTGGGGGCAGAAAGTGCCTACCAGACAAAGTCCACAGAAGCCCCAGTCCAACTCTAGTTCCTACCACCTACCATTCTCCAGCCCCACCGCCTTTGCCCATGCTAACCCCTCCATGCCGGGTGCCCTCCCTCTCCTGCACATATTCCACACATAGAGACCTTGCCCAGCTCAGAGGCCACCTGCTCCGCCTGAATCCCCTAGGCTGCCTGGACGAGGATCCTGACCTCTTCCTCCCTAGGATGACCCTGCTCACATCTTGCCTTTTAGTAGTTAGGAAAGTGGAGGTGTCATCTGCCCAGGCTCTAAGTGACCCAGACAGGGACTTCTATATCCAGTTGTCTGACCCTGAAGGCTGTGCCCAGCTGGACTCACAGGAGGTGCCCAGAGCAGTTTTCCGAGCAAGTGGGTGAAGGAAGGAAGGATGGAATCTTACTTTTCTTGTGAGTCATGATGACACAGTTCACCAGTACTATTATCAGCAGAACCAAGGCTGTCACACCCACAATCACACCTGGAAAGAACAGAGAAGCTCAAACAGCTGCAAACAGATGAACTTCAGTGTACCACGAGCCTGGCAGGTAAGTCAGTGACCCAAGGTGGCTGGGGTGGTTACAGTGAGGGCCACGTCCAAGCTAGAGGTTCTCAAATTCAGTCAAACAAATCAATCGGGTCCATGGGCCACATCCAACCTGAGAGCCAACAGGCTCAGGTTTGAGACCTCTGGCCTGATAGAGACCTAACCCCCCAAGGGAAGCCTGCAAGGTGACCTAGAACAGCCCACTGCCTCCTCAGCCCATCAGAAAGAGAAAGCAGGAGACCACCTTCATGTGCAGGTAAAACGTTGACCTCACCTCTTCCCACCCAGGGATCCTTAGTCCCAGAACCAGGTCTCAAGAAGAGACTAGTTTCACTGTCACCTGTACGCCAGGCCGGAGTGCAGGGGCCAGCCCACAGTGGGCTCTCAGTAAGACTATGGGAAGGAAGGAAGGGCAGGTGATAGGGAGGAGGAAAAAGAGAAAGAAGGAACAAATGAATGAGCTCGCTTGCTTACTGACTGGGAGGGAAATGTCACCAGCGCTGACTCCTTCAGCCGGGGCGCTTCCCATGGGGAGCAGGAAGGTGGTGCTTGGAGCGGTAGTGGACCCCAGAGTGGGCTGCCCTTGCTGGGATCCTGTGGGTGCTGGCTGGGGAACGCGGGATGGCTCCAGGGACACAGACGAGCAGACTGCATCCATGCTTGCATTGCCAGGGATGGCCACCAAGCTGCAGCTGAGAGGGGAGGAAGCTTGGTCAAGAGGCCGTAGAGGACAGTGGCTTAGGGAAGCTGGGCTCGTTCATGGGAACCAGGGCAGTGGACACAGGTTCCAACAGCAGCGACGGGAGAGTGAGAGGGGGTGTCACACCCTTTCTCAGAACCACCCTCCCGTCCCTTCCCTGCTTCCCCTCATGCCTCCACCCAGTCCTGAGTTCTAGGACAAGCTCCTACTCAATCCGCCATCTATCCTAGGGCCCACCCTCCAGATAAACCAGTCTGGGTGACGGTGGCAGGTGAGCTGCTCTGTGTCCTAGACCCCATATTTACCCAGGGACCGCCCCTCCCTTCTCTTCCAGAACCATAGAGATTCAGCCAACTCACGTCCGATGGGGCCTGCAAACATCTGTGGATGAAGTTGTGCCAGAGAATGTCCCCAGGGCGCAGTGGGCGCACAACACGTCTGAAGTAGCAGTTGCTTCAAAGAAAAAAATTGGAACCTGTCAACAACAACAACAACACACACACACACACACACACGCACTTTCTCCAGGGTTATGTGGGTTCATCTTCCTGCAGCTTCACCTGCCCTACACAGTAAGCTCCTACTCAGGAATGGGTAGGTGGGTGAGTAGACAGATGGATGAATAGTAAGCACCTGGCCACCAGTGACAAGTTCCCCAACCTGGATTTTTTTTGCAGTTTTTGTCCGGGGCTGGGTTCGAACCTGCCACCCCTGGTATATGGGGTCAGTGTCCTACTCCTTGAGCCACAGGCACTGCCCCCCAAGCTGGATTGATGGGTTTATGCCTGTGACATGGCAGACATATCCAAGGGGGTCCCCAAGGACCGCTGGCCTCAGCCCCCTACCTGGTCTGGCCACACCATAGCCAGGGCGGCACTTGCTCAGTAGACGGCAGATCCGGCAGCCCTCCTGCTTCTGCAGCATACAGTAGTATCCGGGCTTGCAGACACAGACGCGGTTCTGCTTTGCAGTGCAGGGTTTCGTTTCCACCTGGTCTAGAGGAGCCAGAGGGCAGCCCAGGGTCAGGGTCATTCCTGACTCCTCCGCACTCATGCTGCCCTCCCAGCCCAGCACCCACAGAGAGCTCTGCTCTCCAGGAGGCCCCAGGACCCCATAGCATGGTGCAAACAGAACACAGGCCACAGAAGGCCAAGGCCTACAGTCCCGCCCCAGCTCCCTGATGGCAGGAGCTTGCTCACCACTCTCCCAGGCACCACCTGCTCAATGCACAGCGCTCCCACCGCCTGCCCCATGGGCTGTGGAGAGGATCTGGTGAGTGTTAGCAGTGCCACCTCATACCCTGGGTCATGAAAATACCCGGCCTACAGTAATTCCAGATAGCTTGCAACCAGAATGGCTGGGGTGCGTGTTGACCAGGGCAGGCTGCCAGGACTACTCCTGACCCTGGGCCCACTCACCAGAGCTGCAGCGGGAGTCACAGCTGAAACAGCTGGAGACCCGGTTCCAGAGCTGGGTGTATGTGCTGTCCTCACATGGGACACACACAGTGTTTGAGGTCTGGGTGCAGAATTCTTTCACGCGGCAGCCTGGGAAAGCAAGGGCCAAGGCCTAAGCAGGGTGGCACTTCTGCCAGGACCCTGGGCTTAGCCAC
The DNA here is from genome assembly GCA_963574655.1 of Perodicticus potto. NCBI lineage: Eukaryota > Metazoa > Chordata > Mammalia > Primates > Lorisidae > Perodicticus > Perodicticus potto. The sequence continues at coordinate 1,274 of CAUYRH010159313.1, read as the reverse complement.
TGTCCCCCAGAGTCCAGCGTTCTGAAGCCTTGGCTGGCCCTTGGGTGGAGTTCTCATTCCTCTGGTTCATCTGCCACGTAGCAGCTATCTGAACCCCCTCTGCTCAAAACATATCTTCCTCTCTGCATTCCAGATGTCTGAAATCCCACTGCCTATTATCAGTCAAGTTAGTAAGAACTGGTTTGCTAGTTCCATTCTTCTTGATAATTTGCTAAAATTCTCCACCTAGAAGTAGGAACGACAGGGAAAAAAATGCAGTAACAATGTAGTCCCTGCTATCCGGTCGAGGACACAGGCAATGGGCTCATGACGGCCTAGAGAGAAAGCAAGAGGCAAAGGGAAAGCACCAAGGGAAGCCGTCTCACCATGCTCACTGCTGTGTGTATCAAGTCACTTCGTGGAGACACTGCCACTTAACAGAAGAAGGGAGAGTCACTTTCCTTGGGGGGGGGTATCTCTCAAATGGTTATGGGATATGAGAAGTACACGTGCTTGTCCACATCTCAAGCTAATAGCTTGAAGCCCTCCCTTGGCTTCCAGACCCTTACAGAATAAAATCTAATCTCCTTACCACGGCCCTGCTTACCTCTTCATCTTCTCTTAACACACTCCCCTTCACTCGCTCTAGGCCACACACACTGGTCCTGCCATTCAAGTTCACCAAACGGGCTTCCACCTCAGGGCCTTTGCACTTGCTGTTGCTGCTCCCTGTACCAGCCTCCTCAGAGAGACTTCCCAAAACACTTCACTCTCCCTGTCTCCCCCACCTTATTTATTGATTTATTTTGAGACAGAGCCTCTAGCTATCGCCCTGTGTAGAGTGCTGTGCGTCACAGCTCACAGCAACCTCCAACTCCTGGGCTTAAGTGATTCTCTTGCCTCAGCCTCCCAAGTAGCTGGGACCATAGGCACCGCCACAATGCCTGGCTATTTTTTGACTTTTGTTTGGCAGGCCTAGTCTGGATTCGAACCTGCCAGCTCCGGTGTATGTGGCTGGCACCTTAACCACTTGAACTACAGGCGCTGAGCCACCCCTGCCTTATTTTGCTTTGCTTTTCTCACAGCGCTTACTAAGCAAGAGGACCACACATCCACCACCAGCTTTTTTTTTTTGTTTGAGACAGAGCCTCAAGCTGTCACCCTGGATAGAGTGCCGTGGCATCACAGCTCACAGCGACCTCCAATTCCTGGGCTCAAGCGAGTCTCCTGCCTCTGCCTCCCAAGTAGCTGGGACTATAGGCGCCCGCAACAATGCCCGGCAATTTTTTGGTTGC
>CAUYRH010159312.1:0-22531 GCA_963574655.1 Perodicticus potto | reverse complement strand
TTACTAATCTAATCTAAAAATATCATTGTCTTCTGATATTAAGATCATTCTAGCAGATATTTCCTCTTTTATGCCTACATATACAAAGTGGACTATTGAGTCAATTATCTGGATAATTTAATTCCAGATTGTGCCCAGCCTTGACCTCTTTTTTACATCAATTAGTCACTCTGGCTTTGTTATACATCCTTTTGCCTAAAGTCAGAGTTTCCAAGAACCTATCACAGCCATCACGTGAAAACTCACTGCATGGGAAAATATGAGCCCCCTCTGTGATGTATAATAAAATAACTCAGAATTAACACAAATAAATCCATTATGTATCTAATATGTGCTAAATATTATGACAATTACTTACATGAATAATTTTTTTGAATCCTCGTAACTTCATTTTATTAAGTTTGCAGATTGGGTTCAGAGAAATCGGGAAATGTGATCAGGGTGGTCAGGTTTGGGATGTCTGATCTGAGCTTTACTGCACGCTATTACTTTCTCATCTAAATGGTAAGCATAGTTTTAGCTCTACACTATTAATACTTCAGTGTATTCAAATGTTTCTCTAGAAAGCTTTTCTTCTGACAGTAGAGATATAAGCCAATATTTTTTCTTTTTTTTTTTTTTTTTAGAGTCAAAGTCTCACTTTGTCACCCTTGGTGGAGTGCTATGGTGTCACACCTCACAGCCACCTCCAGTTCTTGGGCTTAGGCGAGTCTCTTGCTTCAGCCTCCTGAGTACCTGGGACTACAGGTGCCCGCCACAACGCCCGGCTATTTTTAGAGACGAGTTCTCACTCTGGCTCAGGCTGCTCTTGAACCAGTGAGCTCAGGCAATTCACCCTGCTCGGCCTCCCAGAGTGCTAGAATTATAGGCATGAGTCACCGTGCCCAGCCCCTAAATGTTTATTTTAAACGAAGCCAAATCATCTTTTAATACCACAATGAAAATCATTGAGATCTGACATTCAAATTTCCAGAAATGCCAAAGCTATTATCAATGCAGTATTCCTTGACTTTGAAGAGCTTCATGAAAATACTTATCAGGAATAAGAACATCTTAGTCACTAATGACAAAAATAAAGTATTGGATTCTACTTTAGTCTTTTGTCTCCTTTTCTGTTTCTATGTCCCAAATCTGATCAATCTATACTCTATTCAGGCCACTGCTGATTCAAACCAATAGGTAGGAATAAAGCCTTTCACCCTAGAAGAGCCTGAAATACTTTTACATGTCAGTCTTGGCACATGGCTTTGAAGCTGACTGCAGAGTATGCTCGGCACCCAGTGGTCTTGCCCTTAGGTTGTGTTTTGAGTCCTGATAAAGCAAGTGAATAAGCTGCCTTTTTAGGAACTCAGCTTTTTCCAACAGGGGCCCAAAGAAGACAATACAACAAATCCTCCATCACTTTTCCATGCTACTCTTATTCATAAAGAAATATTTCTGGGTGGCACCTGTGACTCAGTGGGTAGGGTGCTGGCCCCATATACCCAAGGGTAGCAGGTTCAAACCCTGCCACGGCACTCTACCGAGGGTGACAAAGTGAGACTCTGTCTCAAAAAAAAAAAAAAAAAAAAAAAAAAAAAGAAAGAAAGAAAGAAAGAAACATTTCTAATTATTTTCAGCACGATTTTTATTTTGTGGCTTCACCTATGGTCCACCTGCACATATGGACTCACTAGAAGAATCATGAACGTAAAGATAGTTGACATGTTCCCTGCTGAGATAACACCAGTAGGTGAATGGAAACCATGGAGTGCAATGAAAAGTAATCAATGCTTTTATCTTTTATCAACTATCTTTTCATTTTATTTTCTTAGGAAGCCCAGCCTCTGAGGTAGAGAGGGAGGCTAAAGTAACGGCTGCTGTCAGATGGCGTATGTGTCACTTTCCAAAGTGGGGAGAGGAGGAGATGGGGAGCTGGAAGGGAGAACAGAACAAATGGACAGGACCAGGGGAAAGTTTCAGGGATCAAATAAAATCACTGTGTTTAACATCATCCGAAAATTATTTATGAAAGTCTTATGAGTCTTAGAAGTAGCAAGGTTTATTTAAAAATTTGCTAAATTGTAAGCCTTGTCTATAAATGCTAAGCTTCTGAAATACACTGATTTTATCACTCATTTGCCCGTTTGGCCTCGTTGCCTTATAGATCTTAGTAATCTAACAAGATTTCCATTTCCTTCTGGATATACTGCCTAGTTTTCTATGACTTTGTATTTTCTATATTTTTTCTACTTCATGATAAGTAAACTGAAAAGTCTGTTAGTTGAATTTCAGGTGATCAATGCACTCTCTAAAATTGTGTGTCAATTTTTGCCATTTAAGCACATAAGTATTTTTCTGGGGCAGGGTACACTGACTTTATAAGGTTTTCAAAAAAGTTCAAGGACAAAAAAGTTTAACTACAACCACTCTCATATAGGTGAGGATGGTTGAACACTTATAGAATGGTGAATGGATATATTTCTTTCATCTTTAGACAAAGTCTTTTAATTTTTTTCTGCTATATTTTCATTTATGTTTTCCTATTGCATTTAGAATTATAGAATGCTAGAGATGGAAAGTTTTAAGGTATCTAGTCCATTGCCCTTACAATAAAGAAACTCGACACCAAGTGAACTTATGTAACTTTCCTAAAGATATTAAATTAGTAAGTAACAGAAATGAAATCAGAAAGAATATCTTCACATTGTTAGGCAGGTTATGATGTTGGTATTAAAGATCCAGGAAAAAGGCAAACAGCCCAGCCAGATTTATTTAGAATACACGATTAGCTTTATTTCACCAGGGAGGATTTCATCACCATCCTCATCCCCTCATTTTCCATATTATCATTATCTTCTCTCCAGAGATTTACATGTTTGCCTACAGCAAACATTTAATTCTGATCCATTTCCTGCTTCTCTCTCCCCTACCTCACCAAAAAAATAATCTGTAACCAAGACAGAAGATATCCGCTTGAAGACACAGCCCAGCATGTTTTATTTAACATATCCATAAGCTTAACCATCAAAAAACAATGTTCTAACCTGAACGTCATAGATAGTGAAGGGAGACAGGTCTCCCAGAATAAACGACCCGGGCACATTCATTCCAGTCTCGTACAGCTTATTATTTACATGGATAGAATACTCAGTGACAACACCGTTTGGGTTTGAAGGAGCTGTCCAGATGACGCGTGCAGCTGTACTGTTGACGATGACAACCTCTGGAGGAAGCATGCCCTGAGGCTCTAGAATTAGAGGAAGAAACTGAATAAACTCCAGCTGTCTCTGAGAAAGCACTTGTTAAACCAAATGCAGATTAGTGTTTAGGGTTAGCAAAGGGTTTGCTGCTTATCTGCTTTTCTCTGATGAAGTTATCACAGTCTGCAGTCCTCTGTAAATTGGCTTATTATACTCTCAGTTAGAAACCACAAGAACTGGTGGTGAAATGCTTTCTACCACCAGCGTAGTGCTAATCTTCAGTACTGTGTGACCAGTGGGATATGATGATAAATTTTTCACCCATCTGCATCACTGACACATATCTATTATTTGTCTTTTTTCCATCCTTTGACTCCATACGTCCCAGGTGGGGGCAAGGAAGGATGAAAAAGAAAATTGCTCCTTAAGCAAAAAAAAGAAAAAAGAAAAAATACCCAACCAAAAAAACCCTCAAATACATCGAGGCTGGTGGAACGTGAAAAATCATTTGATGTTACTAGCTTGTAACTCGAGCAATATGAAGCAATAATGCAATATTGTCATTATGTAAATGATTTGGAATGTTGATTACCATAGGTAATGATGAAATCTAACACAAGAAAAAAATCTTACTTAGCATTAAATTACACAATTATTCAAGCATGTCAGAAATAACTATGCAAAGACCTATTTTTATCATCAGAACCCATCTTAACTAGTTGAAAAATTGTCCTTATGATCCCTCCTATTTTATAAACAAAAGGTGCAGACCTTTGGCACCACAAAGGGAAATGGCTTCCACACTTAAAGAGCTCTGCTAATGACCTGGAACACTGGCTTGGGAGGTAATGATATTATAATGTTTATAATGAGACTTTATAAAGCCAAAAAGATTAGAAAGACCATTTCAAACACATTTCAGATTCACAAGTTGCTTTTCTTGCTTCCTCCCCCTTGCTAACTGGCTCTGAAATGAGTCACAGGCAATTTTTCTCGTGGCTGAACCTCCACCTATCATTTTCTGGTGACTCAGGGAGGGCCCTCACTGTATTTGGCTGTCCTTTTGAAAAACATACTGCTTCTGAGAGCAGATCTTTCTTAAAAAAAAAAAAAAGTTTCTAAATGTCACCATTTTATTGATGTAAACTCAGCTCCAAAATTTGCAGTACATTGAAAAGAACAGGAACAAACTGGGCTAATATCCCATTATTTGAGCCTTGTGTGCTGTCTCCCCGGGACCACTTATTGATCTGCTGCTGATGACAGCCAGCACTTAAGCATTTTAGCCCCAACCCCCTTCCCTCCAACACCGGAAATTTTCTAATGGAGGGATGACTAATCTCAGCCTCGGTAAGAATCAATCAATTCCATTCGCATCTCAGAAGCCAAGAATCCCTTTGAATCTGGACTCACCCCCATCGCAAGTGGTTGCCTGCTGCACTGCACTGTTGATGCTGTGGACTCCATTGAAGACGGAGATAAAAATCCAGTACTCTGTGTTTGGATTTAAGCCGCCAATTACATGTGAGGTTACATCTGGGGAGATTTTTAGAGATTCATTTGAGGCCGCAGAACTCCAAACAAGTGTGTAATATTCAACATCACCTTGTAGGTCTTGAAAACCTGTTAACAATAAAATCAGGACAAATCTGCAAATGTAATTGAAGCTGATCTAAAAAGGCTCTCTGGGGGGAAAGAGAGAATAAATTCTATAACTAGCTTTTTTTTTTTTTTTCCTTTGAAGGGGTAGGTCTTACTCTGTTGCCCAGGCTGGAGTGTAGTAGTGTAAAACCCTAGCTCACAGTAACCGTGAAATCTCGGGCTCATGTGATCCTCTTGTCTCAGCCTCTTGACCTGTTGGGGTAAACAGGCATTGCACCTGGCTAATTTTTTCTTTTTTTTTTAATGGAGTCTCATTATGTTGTTCAGGCTGGTCTCCAACTCCTGGCCTCAAGTGATCCTCCCATCTCAGCCTCCTAAAGCACCAGAATTATAAGAGAGAAAAACTGGGTCCAGACTCATTAGCTGGTTTTAGAATGAAAAAAGAAAAAGGAAGCTTTTGGATCTTTTTCCTAGGAAATGTTAAAAGAGCTAATGGAGTCTTCCTTTTGGTGATGCTGGAGGTAATAGTTTTTTGTTTTTTTAAGAAATTTGATCTGTTTTTCTCACCCTATTACTCATTACAAAGAGCCTCATATAGGGATATGAATCTTCTATAAGTCCCATAAACCTGTAAAGTTCCTCTCAGTATTTTAATTTTGCCACTTACACTTAATTAATCTTCAAAACTGTGATAAAACTTAAGAAAGAAAACTAAGAGTAGAGTAAAAGTATTCTTCATAAGTAACACGATCCTAGTGAGAAGTCTGTGCTCAGACAGAGGGTGCTCCATGACGCAGAGCCTAGTGACCTGTTTCCAACTTGCTAACAAAATTTGCCAAATGATACCTGGAACGATGCTAAGAGAGATTTTCTTTTACATACACTGTCCATGAACATAGCATGTTCTCCTGAAGGACTGACACAGTAGGATCCTAGGATGATATTTAAATTTTTATCAAGGCTCCCTGATCCTTTTTCCAAATTCAATGTGTTTTTATAGTGTGGGCAACCTTTTAAAAGATGACCCAAATCAATCACTGTTCCATAAATGTAAGTCATCAATTCCTCAACTCTTATTCTTTCGAAGACCAGTCTTTTTTCTTCTTGCCCTTTCACCCAATGTGTCTATTTTCTGCTCTTGGCTCTGCTTCTCATTATTTACCCACAAGGATTCTTTAAAACGAAGACATGCAAACTAGTCATATTTTCTTAGATAAGAAGTAGTCCACTGGTCTACTTATGTCAATATTATTTTCAGGAACCTCAGCAGGATTTAGTACCTTGGTTTGTGTTAGGGTGGGAGTAGAGTGTTGGCTTACAACCCCCTGAACTTGTGTGGCAAATTAAACATCAAAAAAATTTCAGCAACATCAGTCCAAGTATATTGGAAGGCAAATATTGCCTTTCTCTTCCATATTATTGAATTACAATTTTTTAAATACATGAGATCCTGGCACATGGCCATGTAAAGTAATGTAGCTTTGGGAACTGCATGACTTTCTTTTAAGGACCCCTTTTACAATTAAAGTCTTGAGGGTCTTGCATAGAAACTGAATGCTAGGCGTTATTAATATTTCTGCTTTTCTAATAACATGGTTGCTTTCATTTTATCTCTAGCAATAGTTAAAAAGGTGTGATGTCTGAGTACTATTGGACAAGTTTATATTTAGGAGGCCTTTATCATGAACTTGAAATCTCTAGGGATTGAGATATTTCTTTTCTCTGATGCCACAAAATGTAAGCACCTATGATAATGAGGTCATTATTCATTGGCAGGAACTGGCTATACATATTTAATACTTTCCCAAATGATAGTAAGTAATTAAGGACAGCAAAACCATGTTCTAAGTGCAAAAGTTCCTTCTGTTGTTAGAACTATTTTCTATTGGTTCACAATATTATTACTCATTAATTGGTGACTATTGTGGTATAATGGAAAGTACACTAGTTGGAAGTTCATGTTATATTTTAATTTGTTGAGTAAGTAAGCTGATCATAAAGTCATATTAATGATATGTTAATGAGGTACTTTCCATCTTTACTTACAAATATAAATTGGCTTTATTTGGCTTATTAAATGCACCTGATATCTCTTCTATGAAATGGCAATTAATATACCTGTGTAGATACATGAAATGCATTGAGACTAGCACCACAAATCCAAGATCAACCGAGATCATTTGTTGATGCTGAATAAGATGCCATTAAATGCTCAATCTTATTCATGTCCTATATGTCAAGCCCTCTGAAAAAGAACAGAACCTATGGGCCCAAAGAAGACAGAAAAGGTGGAGATTCAGTTCCAGTGTTTATGTCTTAGTGCCTGATACAGAGGCAAACACTAGATTTCTGCTCTATTCTCCCTCTGGCCAACATCCTCTTCAACACTTTTCTTTCTTCATTCATGCAGACATTACAGTTCAAAGTCAAAACCACAGAAAAAGAGTAGAAACACATGTATCTTTGTATTTATAGTCATCACATGAGAAGTTCTGGGTGCAGCACGCGCATAGGAGTATGCTGTTCATTGCTCCAATAAGTCCTTTAAACTCCGGTGGGCTCTTCCTAAGTCAGTGAACCGTCTCAGAAACTGAAGATACATCCTTAGTTCAATAGACCAGCACAAAATTAAAGGCTGATGACCTTGATTTTACCTCTGAGAGAGGAAGGCTATTGAAATTGAAATAGGTAGAATGAGAAGGCAAGTAAATTTCACCCTCCCCTTCTATTGAGGAATACTGGAATGTATTTCTCCCATTTTAAAGAGGAAAACATAGGTAACAAGGCTTCTTTGTACCAGGAGATGAGAACCTTCAAAAGCATAGTTTTTCCTGTATGAAACAGTTACCTGGAATCATAAAAATACAGCCATGAGGACGGGGCTGTCAAAGGATCTGCCTTATGTAAGAAAGGAGAGCAAGGAAACATAACAAGCAATTGCAGAATTAAAATCTATACGGGAAGCAGAAATGACCAGAGTTAAAATGCGTATTATCAAAGCATGAAGATGAGAATGACTGCTGAGAAACTGAAGGAAGTCAAAGTTATAGACATTGAAAACAGAGAATGGAAAAAGTCTAGCTAACTTGGAAAATAAATTCAATAATCATGAATATAAAGAATACCACTAAACCTTACCCAGAATGAAGGCTTATGTCTACAAACTAAAAATACAAATATAGTTTTGTCTAAAACCATGACAATATATAGAAATGTAGACATAGAGAATATTATGACATTTTAAAGGTAAATTAAAAATAAAAGCTCATCTATAAAGGAGAAAAAAATCAGACAAGCATCACACTTTTTTCTGGAACATCAGCTGTTGGAAAACAATGGAAAACATTTCAACAAGTTTTGGGAAAAGACATTTTGATCTAAGAATTTTATACACATCCAAGTGATTACTTGTGGGCAAAAAAAAAAAAAAACCCAAATCTTTTTTATATAGGCAAAAATTAAGACAATGTTCATGAATAACAGAAATACTTTCTGATATAGGCAACAAGACAATATAAATGAATGAATTTAATTTTTTAAAGTTTCATTATAAAACTATCCAAAAAAATGTTTTTCAGAAGACAGAAAGATGAATCAAGATTCAGAACTCAAGAATGGGAAAGTTTAAGAACTGATGAAAGATATAGAAGCTATTTAGGGAAAATAGTTGTGTAAAAATTGTATAACAAGGTAGCACCTGTAGCTCAAAGGAGTAGGGCACCGGCCCCATATGCCAGAGGTGGCAGGTTCAAACCCAGCCCCGGCCAAAAAAAAAAAAAAATTGTATGACAATAACAATAATAATTCATCAACCAGACATTGAGAATGGCCTGTAAGAAAGACAGGAGAGTGTGAGTGCATTCAATTATTTATCAGACATAGATGAGAAAGACATAGAAAAGTAGAGAAAGACATCACTAACCCCTAACAGCATCAATAGCATATATAGCATTTACATTTTCAACTACACTACAGAAAATAAAAGTTGTAGCAAAGATATCTAGAACTCACTAATACCAATGGTTTTCTCTTCTCATCAAATAACTAGACTACATTTTCTGAGTCTCCTGTACCTGGATAAGATCATGGAACCAGTATCAAGCAGTAGTTGGCCCTCTCTGATCTTCTATTTTTCTCCTGGAGGATTCCAAGGCCCTGAGGGATGGCAGATCCACTAGAGGAAATTAGCTAAGACATTTAAACGAATCATCAGAGTTTACAAAGGGATAAGGAAGGGACACGGATATAGCTAAAGTTTTGGGTTTTGGTTTCTAGGTGAATTCTCTTAAACAAAATAGAAAACACAGGAGGAATTAATGAAATGGAGGACTGGGGACTAGTTTCATTTGAGATTTCTTGAGTTTGAAGTAGTTTTGTGGCAACTAGATGAACTTAAAAATTAAAGTGTGAATGTTTGAACTAGAGTTATTTCCTCAGGAGCTGAGGCATAAATACTAGCTTGTATTCGAGGCAATAGAAAAGGATGGAGAATTCTGGTGTAGATGTATTAAATATATGGACATTGGAAAATATACTCTCAGCTAGTCTAATCCTGTTGTATATGACCTATATATTTGAGACCACATAAATTTATCTGAGTGGGTATTTAACTAACTAGTACATCAGGTCAGACTCACTGAGTTGAGGATAGTCTTAACCTCTGGACATAACCTTGCTATTAAACACCATTCTTGGTGGCAATCTCCAATTGTTGGTTAGAAATGTGGTCTTAACTAGAGCAAATTTTCAAATATAGAACATGTCCTTTTCCTTTGTAATGGAATCCCTCCAAATTCAAAACAGTTGCTAGATGTTTATTAGTCTGCTCCGGCTACCATAATAAAATTCATACTAGACTGGGTGGCTTCGACAACAGAATCCTATTTAGCACAGCCTGGAGGATAGAAATCCATCATCGATGTGTGATAGACCAAGTTACTAGAACTTGGATTCTGATGGGGGTTCTTTCCCTGGCTTTTAGACAGTGGCCTCTCACTGAATTGGGTCATGGCCTTTCCTCTATATATAGAGGTGGGAAGAGAGCGATACAGCACGTGTAAGCTTTCTGGTGTCTCCACTTACATGGACACTAGCACTAGCTCTGTGGAATCAGGGCCCTACCTTTATGATCTCATTTAACCTAAATTATTTCCTTAGGACCCCATCTCTAGATACAGCCACATTAAGGATTAGGGCTTCAGCATATGAATTTTGGAGGAACAAAACCTTCAGTCTGTAACAGATGAGCTAGTTGAAAGTCCTCCTGCCATAGCAATTAGATTATACTTCTCATGTACTATGTGATTATTTTTAGAGATTATTGCTATGGTTTGGATATGATTTGTCCCCACCAAAATTCATGCTGAAATTTTGATCTCCGATGTGGCAATGTTGGGAGTCGGAACCTAAGCGGGAGGTGTTTGGGTCATGAGAGCAAATTTGTCTTGAACGGTTTGTTGCCTTGCAGTGTCAAGACTACATTTGTTTTCACAGGGATGGATTAGTCTTTGTGAGAGTCGGCTGTTATAAACTGAAGATGCCCCTAATATTTTCCCTCTTGAAACATATCTGCTCCGCCTTTGACCTTCTCTGCCTGGTTTGGTTGCAGCATAAAAGCTCTTGCCAGAAGACTGACAGATGCTGGCACCAAGTTTCTTGCAGAACTTTAAGGTAAATAAGCCCCTTCACATTATAAACTATCCTGTCTTGGGTATTCCATTATGGCAACACACGAGGACCAAGATAATTCTCAACATCAATTATGTAGTCTAGAGGGAGGGTCAGCAAAATATGCTCTGCGAGCCAAAGCTGGTCTGTCGGCTTAATATGGCCCTCACCTGTCTTTATACAACCTGTGGGCTAAGAATGCTTTCTAGATTTTTAAATGGTTTGGGTGGGAGGTGAATCGGAAGAAGAATAGTATTTTGTGACATGAGAATTATATGACAACAAAATTTCAGTGTAAATAAAATAAAGTTTCATTGGAACACAAGCCATGCTCATTTAAAATCATCTACTGCTGTTTTTGTGGTACAATAGCAGTGTCGAGTATTTGAGACAGAGTCTAAATTATTTACTTTCTGGCCCTTCATACACACAAAAAAGTTTATTGTCCTGATTCAGATCAATTACAGTAAATCATTCCATTCATTAGGGTTTCCTAATTTATTTGTCTATTCTCCCAATAGGCTCACGCAGGTAATTTTGTTCAAATGTAAAAATCTGGAAGGACCTTATTGAGGTTATTTTATGATGAAGGTGTCGACCTTGCTCCTAGACTCTCCAAATTACAGTCCTGTTTTCTGAGTTCCATGGTGTAAAGCTCTGTGTCATCAACTAAGTAGTTCTCAGAAAATGTGAGCTTATCAAAACTGCTTCTTGAGAAGATTCTTCACTCTGCCTATAGGTACTACTGCTCACATGAAGTGAAAAAATTATCTTCTCGGATAGTGTTCCCCAAGTCAGCCTCCTTGTTTTCCCAGCAAGGTATGTCACGTCTTCTATCTCATTTACGCATCTTTCGAGAAGCAAGCAACTGCCTGCACTTTGGAAACTCACTGGTTACTTTGGTCTCTGCCTGTCCCCGATCAGTGGCTCACCAGAGAAAATTATATTTAAAGGAGATGGCATATTAGATGTATTCATTATTCATCATTTTATATTTAGTCTTAAAAATATGATAGCTAATTTCTGCTTTTTAACTAAAATTGATATGGGCAAACAAAGATTGAGAGAGTGGGTTAAACCAAGAATCCCCCACCTACAGTAACTTAATTAAAATCAACGTTAACTTATATCTCACATTGTTGCCTCAAAATGAGCAAAGCAGATTGTGTTCCCTGTGGTCACTTCTCTATGTGGGTTGGATCTCTTAGAGTGATGTTCACGCCTGTAGTGTTGAAACTGAAAACTGCTCCTGCTCCCAGTCTGGTCCAGGAGGCGGCCGACGCGAGGACAGGCCGGCACAGTAGAGCAAGGGGAGAGGACAGGTGCACCCGTGAATGGGGGAGTCAGCGAAAAGGGCAGATGGCGTCCGTTTGTTTGCCTTGGTGACTGGAATGACAGGAAAGACAACAGAGGAGCAGTACAGGACAACAATGGCGGGTGCTTTTCAGAAAAGGTGAGATTTGGAATTTGCTTTATGAATTTTCCAGAGTTCCCTGAGATGCAAAAGTCAAGCCATTCATCTTTGCATTCGTAATGGCCGGGACAAAGTAAGTGAGAAAGGAATATTTGTGGCAAACAGAAAGGCAGAGAGGAGGAAGGAAGGGAGGAAGAGAGAAGGAAAAAAGAGAAAGAGAAAAGATGGAAGAGAAAGGGAGGGAGGACAAAACAGGGAAGGCTGAACAAAACGAGGCGGGAGCGTCCGAGAGTCGGGAGGGCGCTGGACAAACTGGACAGTGGACATTTGGGTGAATTTTCCTTCCCTCCCTCCCAGGGATTTCCTCTCTCCCTCCCTGCAGAGTTTTCTTCCTCTTTGTCTACACTGCAGACCTTGTGGATGAGTCCGCCTCAGAGCAGGTGCTGCTTCTCCCCTGTTCTCCTTCCTGTGAGCATTTTTGTATTAATAATTTTCCTTTTATTTTAGAATGGTAGTCAAATGGGAAGGGTCATATCATTCTGGATAAAGTGTTAAGGACCACCAAGGCTACACGCATGAGAACCAGAAGAAAATTTGATGCCTGACCCCTACATTTGAGTTTGAGAACTGCTACACACTAATTGTAATTTTGGGTAAATTATTAAGTTTCTGAGAATTGTATGAATAATTTAAGTGAAGGTATTTTGGTATCTCTTCTTACAAAATGTTATTTCTTCAAAAAGTCACCTGTATTTTCATTGTATTTACTTTAGGACAAAGTATTTTGTTTTCTTACATAGAGTCTTCACGAGGGCCAGGATGATGGGGATTGGATCAGAGGTCAAGGGCATGGCCAGTTTATAGAGGCAGCCACCACTCAGTGCCAACTGACATTTTCCTTCTAAAATTATAGGAATAGTTTCACCCAATCATTTGATTTTTCAAGTGAATTCCAAAATCATCTTTATGTGACATCTTCTGATTGGCTATCTTGTATCTTGGCAAAATATAATTTTTTTCAAATACTATAGACCTAACAATACATGGAGAATGGAGGTAGGAAATATGGCTTATGTGCTACCAGTTTATAATCTCTGTCTCTTTCCTCCACCAAAATGAAGAAATGCAGAAATGTTTTACATTATATTACTTCACACATGATGCTAAGGTTTAAATGCTGCCCTTCTCAAATTTTCAGTAACTTATTATGAGTAGGATCAAACTGTGATTGGTAAAACTTCACCAGAAACATTTTGCTACCACAACGATATATACATGTGGAAGGTCTTGGTAAAAAGGAGCATGCCTCTAAAAACACCTTTTATGGCTGGACTCAGTGGCTCACACCTATAATTCTAGCACTCTGGGAGGCTGAGGTGGGTGGATTGCTTGAGTTCAGAAGTTTAAGACCAACCTGAGCAAGAGTGAGACCCAATCTCTGAAAAATAAAAATAATCAGGCATTGTGGCAGGTGCCTTTAGTCCCAGCTACTTGGGAGGCTGAGGCAAGAGGATCACTTGAGCCCAAGAGTTTGAGGTTGCTGTGAGCTGTGACACCACAGCACTCTGAAAAAGTGAGATCTATCTCAAAAAAAAAAAAAAAAAATCAACCAAACAAAAAAGCTTTTATGATTTTTTGAAAAGTAATTTTTAATAAGGAAGTATTTATAAATTTAAATCTTATGATTTTCAACTACATGGTATTTTTAGTCTACCATTTTGTGTCTTTAAACATTTAAGGATCTACCCCAGTTTTTTTCCTATTAGGAAAGAAAACAATTTATAATTACAACTGCAAAAAATAGGTAGTGTTTCATAGAGAAGTGACTTGTTAATTTACTTAAAATAGCAAGTTGCACAAAAGAAGAAAATGATAATGCAACAAGCTTTTGCAAGGCTGACCCTCTTCTGAGAGTTAACCTTTGTGCTCACAAATAGTTATCTGAAAAATTTCTAAGGTATGAATGGAAATAACGGCAGATTGCATTACCTACATCCCGAAGGTCAGAGGTTCAGATTACCAAGGTAATGAAACTTCAGTGAGCTGCTTCACATCTATTAGGTTTGTCAGTTTTTATAAGCATGCTTACTTGAGGAATGCTATTATAACATAAAGGACCTATATTGGTGAAAATTCAGCAGTCGGATCTTAACAGAAGTATTCAAATGTCAGATGGGGGTCAGGGGGTGGTTTATTTTTATGAGTAAGCTTTTAAGATGAATCAGTGGGGGAAGAGGAGCAGCGAAGAAGAGAGAGATGAGTGAAAATGTATTAAACATACATTCCTAGATAAAAATTTTGTTATTTTTCCCAGCGGTGTCTCAGAGCGTAATCCTAAGCATCTATTAACTTATATTACTTTATTAAATGGTTTAAAAGATTCCACTACAGATGTCAAGATCATTAGAAACACACAACCTCGTGAGAACCACACTGATAGTTTTTTTTTAATAAAAATGGATTATTTAGTGGTAATGTAGATCAACACAACCAGTAATTAATTTAATTTATAATTAATGCCACATAAGCTGGCTTTAATTCACAACTGACATCACATCACATTGGGGCAGATTCACTCAGGTATTCTAAATGGAGCAGTTCTCTTCTTAGACTGTAATAAAACTCAAGTCTGGGTGGAAATCACAGAGCAACCAGTAGTAACGTTGTATCTCTTTATACATATAATAGTAGATGATTACCCTAGTGAGCAGAGCTTTCTTCACAAAACAAAATATTTTAATTGGGTCTTCCCAAATCAGATATTTCTCAACACTTGGTAACATTCTAGCAAGTTTTGGTTTGACTATTTGTCAGATATCAAGATAAACCTGAAAGAATAATTACAATACATACATTCATGGCAGAGTCAGGCCTGTTTTTTTTTTTTTTTTTTGGTCAGATTTTCAAAATGGATCGTCACAAGTTAACAGGTCAGCTATTAAATGCTTAATTCACTGTTCAAATAGCTCTGAAATTTTATTTATTTCAGTTTCTAAAGTGGCAGAGGGTAGGGGACTTGTATCCTTGGGTCCACACATGGCCTTCTGTATCCTTGAGCCTGGCCTTTCGCTGAATCAAAATTTTTATTTTAACAAAGGGATTTATTCTGTAAGGTTTGGAATTGGTTGAGGGGTAGTAAAAATGTTCTGAACAGGACAGAGGTCAGATCCTGCATTATTTAAGCAAATTCAGGGGTGATACACAGGCTTCCTTTTTTATTTTTTTAGAGACAGTGTTTAGAGACAGTGTTAGTAGAGTGCTGTGGAGTCACAGCTCACAGCAACCTCCAAATCCTAGGCTTAGGTGATTCTCCTGCCTCAGCCTCCCAAGTAGCTGGGACTACAGGTGCCCACCACAACACCCGGCTATTTTCTGTTGCAGTTTGGAGGGGGCCGGGTTCGAACCTGCCACCCTCTGTATATGGTGCCAGTGTCCTACCCACTGAGCCACAGGTGTTGCCCCAGGCCTCCTTTTACTACATGGAGCTGGAATTCTGTTCACAGACCGTGCCGGAGATGATTCACCCCGAAAAAAATCCACACTATTGCAATCCAATCAAATGCTTCTTACTAATGAGTTGCAAAATAGCAGGCAGGCCTCTCTGAAGGAAGGTGTCTGATATGACACGGTGTCAAATCAATATGGAAAGTTTGCATCACAACCGGCTGTTGTGACGGAAACCACAATCTCTACCCAAAAGCAGTGGAAGAAGTGTGAGCAGGAGGCCTGACAGGGGCCCAGATGTAGGCAGGTCTGCTTCTCAAGAAAAACTGCCGGAGGCCTTTGGCTTTTTAGTTTAATTTTTTTTATGGGTTCACTTGTCATTCATCTGGGTGCTCATACAGGGAGGGCAAGCAAAGATACGGGACGCTGACTTACTTGGTTTAGCCCAGCTCACTTCCACGGCCGTGTGGTTAAGGACTGTCACGGTGAGGCTGGCTCCTCTCTCTGGACGTCCAGCTAACGTGGTCACAGTTGCTTCTTGGCTTGGTGTGAAACCCACTCTGTTGTGTACAATCAGTTTATACTCGTAGGTTGTAAATCTAACAAGTTGTTTTGTAAACAAAAAAAAAGTATGTAAGTTTCTATTTTATAGAAAATATAATACATAATTTCTTTTTTCTTTACAAATTACAGGACTTCCTTCTTCCACTTCCACAAAATGCTTTCTTTTTCTGCCCTAGGAAAAACATTCTTGTTTTTTTTTCCTCCTTACACCAAACATATTATTATTTTTCAAACTCACCAGCCTTAACCAAAGCATCAGAGAAATATTTTATTAGGAATGCTAAGCAAATACTGCTGTTTAAAACGAATGCGGTTTACCGTTCTCTTCTTCTTGTTTCCAGAGGATTGGTGAGGATTACAGCTCCATTCAAGATGCAATTACAAATCTGGCAAGCTGCCAGCTTTCTATCTGAATTTGATCCAGAGAGTTTTATGCTCCTCTTTTCGGAAGCTCATCCATTTTCAAATATCAGGATCCCTCATCACCATTTTCTTCCTCCACCTGTGCTTCTTTCCCATAATCTCATTGCAGACAGATAAACCCTAAATTAAATTGTAACTGTGACCAAAGAGTTCGACATTTCTCCTGCTGAGAGTTTTGCTACACTGAGCTGTATTTTGCCAGAGTGTGAACATATTTACTGGAGTCAGTACAGTGGAAACTGAATATTACTTTGCAGAAGACGACAGCTGACATGATGATGTCAACGGGGAGCACATTCTCAGTCATATAGTACATTCGCACAGAGCAAAGTCACCGATCCCTCATTCCTGTGGCTCTTTGAGAGGGGGGCAGAAGACCAGTAGGCTTATTTGTGTCGTTCACAAATTCCTGGGTAGGAGAGTGCTATTTAGAGACACAGGCAAGGTACGGTTGGACAATGGCTCACACTGAGACACTCGCTGAATCATTTTGCACACACATGCCCACCCAGGGGCTTCTAGGACTCAGGGCAAACGCTGGCTCTGATCCTCATTACCTAACTCGAGTTTATGAGCTGATCAAGGATACCCTGCCTTCCATGCAGGACCCACAGCATTTCTCTCAATATACCACAACCTCTGGTGATCACGATGCAAAGGAGAGGGTGCCATTTGCAAGACGGTGCTAAAATGTTTGACCAAAATTGTGTTCAGATCGTCAGAATGTTTTGCTACTATGTAAGTAGAAGAAATCTGCTCGACTCACCCTGTCCGTCACTAATGTCCCAAGGATATTTTTGCAGGGTTCTGCCTCAATTACATTTAAGGACGTTGCTTTACTTTTGGGATTTCAGGTGAATACTGAGTGACTTTTTTGAGGCTATGTATCTGTTTCTCCCAAATAAGTGCTAGGTCTTCTGTCTGGGAGTTTCAATATCCCCTCAGGTGTCTGTTGTCTTTCTTTTCTCTTTATTTGAATGCTGAGTGTATTGAATTGTGTCGCCACCCCCCAGAAATATTTTCATGTCTTAAGCCTTGGTCCCTAGGATTGTGACCTTGTTTGGATATAGGGTCTTTGTAGTTCTAATCAAGTTAAGATCAGGTCATACTGATTAGGAATGGCCCCCAAACCAATGCTGGATTGGAGGGAAGACAGAGGGAGATTTTTATAGAGACAAGGACACACACGGGGAAATGCTGGCCAGGTACAGACAGAGGCGGAAATTGGAGTTATACTGCCACAAGCCAACGAATGCCTGGGGCCACGGAAGTTACAAGAGGCCAGGAAGGATTCTCCCCCAGAGCCTTGGAAGGGAGTCTGGCTCTGTAAACAACTTGATTTAGGACTTTTATCTTTCAGACCTGCAAGGGAATACATTTCTGGTGTTTTAAGTCATCCACTCTGTGGTATTTTGTTATGGCAGCCCTGACAAACTAATATATATGCTCTTCAGCAAGTACAAAATAGTCTACGAGACCAAGACAATTAAAAATTCATAATGACAATAGTTATTTTCTATGTCAGGCATTTTTATATGTTTGTGCATTAACACATTCATTCCTGACAATAACCCATAGAATATTATGATACCTACTTTGAAAATGAGGAAAATAGGCTCAAAGAATCAAATAACTTGTCCAATTTATTAGCTAATAATTATAAGAGCTGGGATTCAAATGTAGACAGTCTGATTCCAGAGACTACTCTTTTCACCATGATGCTCTACTGCTCACCTAACAGTGATGATGATAATCATAGCAATAGCAACCATGAAGATAATCTGGTCTGCCTGGACGTGGATGATGTCGTATCACCGGGGCTTGACCTTTGAATTATTTTGCTAGCAGAGGGGATAGATTTTTGCTTACACATACAAACAGTCTGGCCACATTTCCTCTGCAACCACCAGTATGAATATGAAGGATGGTGAGTCAGGGTTAAGAGGGTAGCAAGCCTATGACAATGGAATGAAATGTAGCTAATGGCTCACATGGGAATTGAACCAGCGACCTTGGCTTCATTAGCTCTCTCCCTGGGTAAAATACTTATAATTATTTTTTACTGCATAAAATGGCTTAAAAGGAATTTAGCTAGAGTCTGGATGCCCAATCTCCTCTCCTCCAACATTTGAATTTTTCTCCCACGTGTCTCTGCTCTTACACAATTAATAATCTTTACGGCTTTAAAGTGATACCACGTTTGTGGTTCTTTTCTAAGAGTAGAATTAATAGCATCAGATGGTACTAAAATAGTTAATTGTAAATAAGTTCTGTACGGCCTTAGTTCTTATGATAATTTAAAGGACTTCCTCATAATTTAGATATGGTGAAATATATAATTTATGTCTGTATGGAAGAAACTTATACCGCACAGATACATCTAATTGAGAAACCTCTTTTCAAGGTGGTGCTAAAATTTAAAAATAAGAGAAGGCTTTACAGTTTATCTGCTTCCAATAATAAAATGTTACCTAAATTTTACAGATTAAAAAAAAGTGAGATATTAAGAAATTAAGTGGATTTTTCTAGGAGTACATGACTAGTTAACAGGGATAGTTGGGCATTTAATTTCCTCATTTTCAGGGTTAAATTCTTTCTACAATAGGTTATTTTATTTAATTGAAAATCAGTAGGCATTCCACTTGATACCATGCATTTGTCTTTTGCAAATTCTTTAATTTTTATTAAGTTAAAATTGTAAGGAAATTAGATCTTTCCTTCTCTTAACTACTAAAATATACTTTTCTTAATTCATTGCATCTAAAATCTAAACTTTACTTAGGAAGGGCCTATGACTTAACTACATGTGTGAGTTGGTTATACTTCACCATTTCATATCTCAAAAAGAACATATTAGTTGCCTTGAAGTGGTTTTTCCACTCACTTTTTATATATTGTTTTTAAAATGGACTTAGGTATTGATTGTTGATATCAAATGAGCCCTTTAATTTAATTCTAGGAAAGGAATATCTTTAAAGGAAAAATACTGGAGCAATTGACATCAGACACTCGTGGTAGAACTTGTGTATCAGTTCTTCAGTTTCTTCCTACATTCTAATTGTGTTTCCTAGGCATGTGTTGAGAAATGTATCATTTCAAACTCTGTTGGAAATAGCTTTTGAACTCTGCCAAGTAAATAAATACTTAAAATTGAGTCTATAATGGAGCAAGTAACGCCAATTGTTCCCAGGTCAATTTAGCAATTTTGGTCTACCACAGTAATTTTTCCCTACATAATTCATTTGTTTGAGACCACCTTCTATTCCCAGTCTGCCCCTGCTGCAGATATGGACAGCAAATAGCAAACTTTATGTTTACAGATATGACTATGCTATTTTTCCTTATAAAAGATAATGTGTATTAAAATCTTACTTATGGGATGATACTCATTTCGAGATTCAGTTATTATTACTACTCTTATTAATAGAATCTAGTAATAAGATGAAGTTTAAATGATGCAGTTTTTAATCCATTTATTTGCTGAATACATAATTGTAGAAATGAATGCATGGGTGTTTCATAGTTACTAAAGCATTCAGTTTCAAAAATTTCAGGTCACTTCTATATTTTGACAGATTAGTGACATAAACCTCTACTTGTGCAATTGAGAAATGATCCCTGCAGAAATTTGTCAGAGTGCTTCTCTTAAAATTATGTTGAAAACAAATTAGACTGTTCGTTCATAGTTGATATAACATCACTTTATTCATTCATTAATTTGCTCATTCATTCAAAAATATGTATTGGATACTACCAATATGCCAGATGCTAAACATGACGACGTTGCTATCTGTCCTCCTGGAGCCATAGTGCACATAAATTTTTATAGAAATATGGTTTTAAATGGACATCTAAAATATGTATTCATTTGTTTCTTTTTCTTTGGGCACACATCAGATGGAGCATCTAAATGTAACCTTACCTAGCTAGCTAAGAAGTCTTCAGGGAGGAGTTAAAATTTGGGACAGGTTTTATTAACAACTAGTGTTTTGTCCAGTGAAGGTGTCTGTCCAGCAAAAGACACTTTTCTGGGGCAAAATGTGTGAAGGCTCATATTGTGAAAGGGTCTGATACATTTGGGGAACCAGTAAAATTTGTCAGTGTAGCTGCAGAATGCCTCAGGTTATGTTCATAACAATTAAAAATATGTCACTTTGTTGATGTCCTAACAGAATTCATGTGTCAATATTGTCATCAATATAAATGATGCTTCTGAAAATATAGGCTATTTAGTTGCTTCTCCACTAAGGCTTCTTCATTTCCACCACAACCCCACCACATCGCGTTAAGTAAGGATTTGAGAAACCGCAGATAGCATCCCGTTCCTTAGATCTCCAAATCCTTTGTGGGAATAAATAAACAAATGAAAATGCAATACTGTTGTCATTGCTTAATTCTGCAGTTGCTAAAATGTTCCAAGAAAAGGTAGGTACTTTTTCTTTAAGTCTATCTGTTGATTCTAAAAATGCTACTGAAGAATTTTGCTTTGGAAATGGAAGAGCAATGTTTATCACACTTGCAAGTGTTTATAATATGATACTTTTTTGACTGGGATGAAAGTTTCTGCTATGTTTTGGTAGCTATCTACACCTGTACTTCAGAATGTCATACTTAAAAGAATGTCCATCTCTCTTCTACTATGTCATCAACATGAGAAAGAAACACAGATAAGTAGATTTTTTCCCCAAGGAATAAAGGAGGGGAAAAAAAGCTTCCATGACAAAATGCATCTTTCCAGACTTAGAGGCTCATTTTTCATGAGGTAACAGTCAATATAATGACACTTAGGAACGGACAGCCTGGGGTGAATTTTGGGCAATGAAAATAAATCCCACAGGGGAAAAGCACTGTGATCAATCTAATATGAATGTGAAATAGATACATTTTCACCCATTTTGAAGTGAGAACCTTGTTATGAGGTGGCACACCAGTGTTGCCGGAAGTTGGCATTTAGTCCAGACTTAACTTTTATTTACATGTTGACATTTAAGCAGGAAGTAACGGGACCTACCTCACCTCGGTGGTCCCTGGAGAAGTTCTTCCTTCTCTCACCCTTCCTATGTATAAGTCAACTTATTTACTTAATAGCTACTACTTGAATAGATTTCTATTGAAGGAATTTGTGCCATGGAATTGACCCAGTATTTCCACATTAATTAACAAAGACAGATAAGTTGCCTGTGCTTGTTTCTTCTCATCACAAAGAAGGGGGCACAAAAATGGTTTTTTTGAGTATTATTCCCCTTGGAAACAACATCCTCTTTTGGGACTTGAAACATTTTCATTTTAGTAGGTTTAAAAAATATATTTCAATCTATATCAGTAAGATTTCAACTTAGATTTTTATGACACAATTTAGTTTAAGCATTTAAGTCTTAAAACAAACAAGTCTAATCCTTCTTTGAAAATAAGGTGAAAATCAATTTTGAATGCTTTCATGTAAAGATGATACAATTAGCAGATTCACATAGGGGTCTCTTTCCAAACTGTCACTGAGG
This sequence comes from Perodicticus potto, assembly GCA_963574655.1. NCBI lineage: Eukaryota > Metazoa > Chordata > Mammalia > Primates > Lorisidae > Perodicticus > Perodicticus potto. The sequence goes on along the minus strand of CAUYRH010159312.1, from coordinate 737 downwards.
AGTTTACAAACCATTGACAGGAATAGGAGTTAGGACACATCTTCCTTGATAAACATAGACACCTCAGTCAACTTTTTCCCTAAAATAGGAAAATTGCCCTATTTCTTATATCTTGTTCTTCCTACTTTAAATCCACAGTAAAAGTGAGGACACGCTGCACCGTGTTCTTAGCACTTTTATCTAATTTCATAGAAACCAAGGAAGTTCCTGAAAATTGTAAGGGCGGATTGATGCTTAAAATGAAGGAGGCTGCCGCCCTCTTGTTAAACTCTGCCTGACTCACATCGGCAGCATCAGATGATAGCAGCACGCTCACCGGATTTTCCAAGTGCTGAAAATGTCAGGACACTCAAATTATGGTTCCCCCAAAAACCATAACTTGGCCCGTTTGCACAGAATTATTAAGGAAGAAAAGTTAGAAACTGACATTGGTATAAACTTGTGCTTATACTGAGTTTGTGTCTATACAGGCAGAGAAAAATTTAGTTATGAGGCAATTAGCTTTGTGATGCAGACAAAAATTACCCTTTCTCGAAGATAATCATAAGAACAAAACGTATTTTCATTGGAATTAAATTATCCAGATAATTGACTCAATAGTCCACTTTGTATATGTAGGCATAAAAGAGGAAATATCTGCTAGAATGATCTTAATATCAGAAGACAATGATATTTTTAGATTAGATTAGTAATATACATTATAAATATTACTTTACCAGTATAGACCACTTGGAGAG
>CAUYRH010159311.1:0-17840 GCA_963574655.1 Perodicticus potto | reverse complement strand
TGGGGCCACACCTATGGTGCATCTTAGAAGGGTACAGGTGAAACTTACTAAATGCAGAATACAAATGTCTTCATACAATAACTAAGAAAATGCCATGAAGGGTATGTTAAACAGTTTGATGAAAACATTTCAGATTGTATATGGAACCAGCACATTGTACCCCTTGATTGCACTAATGTACACAGCTATGATTTAATAATAATAAAAAAAAGGAAATGCCTTGACCTCCAAATATGAAGGAAATATAGAAGGTGAGCTAATGAGTGATTGCTTAGGCTCCTGTTTCCTGTCTCTTCCAGAAGCCCAAGCTTTTTAATGCTAATATTGAATCACAGAAGTGATTTTTAGGATGCCTCAGTGGATTTACTCATAAAAAGACCATTTCAACTGCATTCTAAAAGCATGCCTGTTTTAGGCCATAGGGAGCTTTTATATTAATGTTGTAGGAGTTACACCTTGCCACTTTCTGTAATTTCAGTGACAGACGTTTCTGGCCAACCCTGTGAGTCATGGCATTTTTTCTTTTTTGTGTGTGTGTATGTGCATTTGGCTTTCATCACAATGCATAGTCTCAAGCAACTGCTCTTAATACCATCTCTGAGCTAGCATACTTTCACTGCCACACTTTTAACGTACTTGAAGCCACATGGGCTTCAATTACAGAGCCAGCTAAACTGCTAGGAAAACGCAATTACCATAAGTAGGTTTTCTGGAAAGGCACTTACTTCTGTCGCTGGCAGTTTTATATTATTATGTAATACTGGGGGGGGGGAGCAATGAGGCTGATCAGATATGTCCTCTTTAATGGGTGATTAACTCTTTTTAAAGCATTTTCCAGAGGTCCCCAGAGTGTCTAATGGGAACTAAATGTTAGCTTGATTTTTTTTACATTCAAGAATGAGAACCTAGCATGCAGATTTCTTAAATTAGAGTTTATAATTTTTCACAGTTCCTATGTAATGGGGAAAAAAAAAGTCTTCACTCTCTCTCTCTGTTCTCCCCTTCCCTCACCCCCACAAAGAATGAGGGAGGGGTGGGGAAAGGAAGAGCAGAGAGAGGGAAGGAGCGAGGGGGGTGGGGTCTTGGGGCTTTGGTGTGTGCCACACCTTTTGGGGGCAAAACTCGACTGTAAGAGGGACTTTACCCAACAAATGCAACTAGTGTAACATGGTTTCTTGTACCCTCAATGAATCCCCAACAATAATAAAAAAAAAATCTTCAAAAATGGTTGTACCAAGACAGTTTCTACAAACTGTGTGTGTTCTTTTTGTTTCTTATCTGTGTCAACATTTGTGCTTGTCCAATTTCTAAGTAGTTATTAATCTAATGACTATAAAATAGCACCTCATGGGAGTCTTAATTTGCATTTCTTAGATCACTAATGGCATTGAACATAGTTTCACATGTCAGCATATATATTTATTCTTTTGTATAATACTTCAAATTGTCTGTTTTACCACCCAATATCCTATTTTCATATGTTGAATAATTACCACTTTTCCTAGTGATCTTCAATGCTTTTACTGTCATATATCACAATTCTTGTTTCTGGGATCCATTAATGTAATTTTATGATAAGATTTTCTATCTGATAAAGCAAACCTCATTTTATTCTTTTTCTTCTTTAGGAATGTTTTAGACCTATTTTGCCCTTCGCTTTTCCAAATAAATTCTGAAATAATTTTGTCAAATTTCACAGAAAACACTATGGGAATTTTTTTTTTTTTTTTTTTGAGACAGAGCCTCAAGCTGTCACCCTGGATAGAGTGCTGTGGCATTGCAGTTCACAGCAACTTCCAATTCTTGGGCTCTAGCAAGTCTCCTGCCTCTGCTTCCCAAGGAGCTAGGACTATAGGCGCCCGCCACAATGCCTGGCCATTTTTTGGTTGCAGCCACCATTGTTGTTTGGTGGGTCCAGGCTGGATTCGAACCTGACAGCTCAGGTGTACTTGGCTGGAGCCTTAGCCTTTTGAGCCACAGGCACCAAGCCACTATGGGAATTTTTATTGAAATTTCACTGTGTATTTAGAACATATTGGGGACAACTGAAAAATAAACTACTTATCTAATAAAATGAGATATGTCTACTTTTAGGTCTTATAATACATTTAAATGAATTAATATAACTTTCTTCATACTGGAGATACATATCTTTTTTGGATGAACTTTGATACATTTTAGTGTTTATTTTTACCACAAATCTCATGTTTTAAATGTTTGTTGCTTGCTTTTAGAATATTGATTTTTTGTGTATTCAGTCTCCATCCAGCTGCCTTTTTAAGTTATCTTTATCATTTTGATGATTTGCAGATTTAGGGGATACAGATTTTATGTAGATAAGTATGTCATCTGCAGAGTAAATAAGTTACATTAGCTTCTATTTGTTCTTTTCCAATGTTTGTCCCTTTAGCTTAAGGATTTAATTTATCTTCTTGCGTATGTTGTATTCATGTATATATAGATTCATTTTTTCATCAGCTTAGAATATTTGTGCTCTTTATTTTTACAAATATTGCCTCTCTCTTTTTCTTCTCTCTTTGTGAAACTTCAGTTAGATATGCATATCACATTGCATTCTATTCTTCATCTCTTAAGTTTTCTTCACATTTGCTGTTTTTCTAACGGTGTGTGGAATGCATTCTGTGTAATTTCTGATACATCTTCTACTTTTGCATCTTCTAGAACACTAAATGTTCTAACTATTGCTAAACTGATTTTAAGCAGTCTATTGATTTTTTTAATTCAAAGTTAGGTGTTTCTGTTTTACTACGTCATTTTTAGAAATACAGTGGTTCTTATTTATTCTTAATGATCTATGTTGCATTCTTATCTTTGAGAACAAACTCTTTTTTTTATTAAGTCATATATACATAGATCATGAATACATTTATGCCTTTGTGGGACTCAATGTGTTGATTACTTGTACAAATTGGAGTGCTTACATCCTTCTAATTAACATAGCTTTCACCTCATTTACTTAATCACAGTGTTAAGACATTTGTGTTCAATACTTGATATATTTGACTTGTACTCTTGCAATATGCTCCATAGTTGTGGTCCCACCATTAATCTTCCTTCTATTGAACCTCCCCCTCCCTTCCCATCCCCTACCTCTTCCCTCCTTCATCCTGGGCTATATTTGTGATTCATCTTTCATATAAAGTGTGAGTAATTATAAACTGGTTTTATATTAGTACTGAGTACATTGGATACTTTTTTCCATTCCTGAGATACTTTACTAAGAAGAATATTTTCCAGCTCCATCTATGTAAACATAAAAGAGGTAAAGTCTCCATGTAAAGAAATTTGCCATAACTAAATCAGTAGACCTATCCTCCATAATGACCAGCACAATCCTCTAGCACCAAAGTAAACTCACTCAGAAACTTTAGATCAAACTCCAATTTTCACAGTGGCTAAAAAAATTAAAAATGTCCCCTGGACTTTTGAAAAACTTGATACCCAAAATTCTACCAGGCTTATCAATGCTCTCAATTAATGTGAATGGCTTAAATTGTCCTCTAAAGAGGCACAGGATGGCTGACTGAATACAAAAACTCAGGCCAGATATCTGCTGCATATGAAAATCTCATCTTACCTTAAAAGATAAATATAGACTCAGGGTGAAAGGGTGGTTCTATAATTCAGGCAAATGGAAATCAGAAAAAAGCAGGTGTTTCAATTCTATTTGCAGATACGATAGGCTTTAAATCAACAAAAGTAAGGAAAGATAAAGGATGGTCACTTCATATTTGTTAAGGGAAACACTCAACATGATGAGATTTCAATTATGCATGCAACCAGAATGCACCTCACTTTATAAGATAGACTCTAACAGACATAAGCAACTTGATTTCCTACAACACCATACTAGTTGGATATTTTAACACCCCTTTGGCAATGTTGGATAGATCCTCCAATAAGAAACTAAGCAGAGAAATTATAGACTTAAACTTAGCCATTCAACAATTGAATTTAACAGATATCTACAGAACATTTCATCCTAACAAAACTGAATACACATTCTTCTCATCAGCCCATGGAACAGCCTCCAAAATTGATTACATCTTAGGTCACAAGTCTAACCTCAGCAAATTTAAAAGAATAGAAATAATTCCTTGTATTTTCTCAGACCATCGTGGAATAAAAGTTGAACTTAGTAACTACAGGAATCTGCGTACTCACGCAAAATCAGAGAACAAACTCTTTACTTTTTTCAAACTTGCCCACATAGCTATTTGATATTTTGTATGAGCAGTTTTAATATCTAGTATCCTTGAAGAAATAAGAGCATCATTTTGTATTTCTGTTCACTCTCATGCAGAGTTGCTTTTTGTTTGGTGCTTGTCAATCCTTGTGAACTCACTGCTTGGACATCATCTGTAGAAGATCTACATACTTCAGTTTGGATAGATTTTCTCTAAAAGTGATTTGCTTCTGTGTTGTCAATAGCCAAAGAATACCACAAATTGGGATCCCTTTATACCTCCCTTTCCATCAGAATTTGGTGTGGGATTGTGAGGCTCATCTTCCTTAATCCCTGAAGTCTCAGCTTTCATCCTTCCTAACTGAGCTGCCATTGGTGTCTGCCCCCAGGATGATTCTCTTTCCCTGGTGTTCACTGCTCAGTTTAAGCTCCTTAGTCTTCTCCAAATCACATTTTTTTCTAACTGGACATGAAGTGAGTATGTGGTTTGAAGAATGTCTTTATCATTTTTGAGACTATAAAACTATATATCTATATATTTTCTGCTATAAAGTGGTTTCTTTATTCAGTAATAATGTTTGCACAAAAGATCTATGTGAGAATTTTCTGACCAAATTTTGACTAAGAGATTTCTTTCCACGTTCCAGTAAGCACAGGTCAATTTAGAAGATTATATTTTAGGATTATAATAAATAACAAGTAATAGAATATTCACCAACAATTATTGCTTATTTCCTATATGCCATCCACTATCCTATGCTCTTTATGTTATAGTTAATTTTCAAAAAAACCTATTAAAAGACCCGATAAATATCATTTCCACTTGAATAAAACAGAAATTGATACATAATAAGGTTGAGTATCTTGTCCAAGGTACCATCTTAATAAATGCAGAAGTCATGGGCTTAACCAAGGGAATTCTACTCCAGGGCTTTCTTCTATGAACCATGCAATGGAAACACAGCCAAACATCATTCAATTCTCCTGAAAAGAATCAGTGGCATCCTCCAATGCTGGCTTTCTCTGAGAAGGGTTCACCCCAAGGGTTCTGTCCATGGTACTCTCAAGTGTAAACATGTCCAGAGCCCCTTGAGATGCCAGGCCTCAGATGGAGGCTGGTCTCCTGTTCTTGTTGGTAACTCCACTCTCTCAGGTGTTCATTCAGAGGCTCTCTCATGCCTGTATGGAGCTCACAAAACATGGAATATATGGAAACTTACAAAACAGGAAAAAACTTAGCATGAGTTTAGCAAAGGAAGTCTTTCTTTTTCTCTTTATAATTCTATATATAAAAATTGGAATAGACACATTTATGTATTTTTAGATCACTGTATTTAATTGCCTAGGACTGTTGTAACAAAGTATCACAAACTGAGTGGCTTAAACAACAGAAATGTATTGTCTCATGGTTCTAGAGAAGAGAAGTCCAAGATCAAAGTGTTTGTAGGCTTGGCTCCTTCTGAGAACTGTACGGGGGACATGTAGGGTCTGTGCTTCTCCCAGCATCTGGTCATTTGATGGCAATATTTAGCACCACTTGCCATGTAGAACACCACGCTGTCTCTGTTTTCATCACGCATGGCACTCTCCCATGTGTGTCTGCTTCCTGTTTCTCCCTTTTATGTTGACACCAGTCAGATTGGGATAACAGCTCGCCCTATTCCAGTATGACCTCAACTTAATTATTAATACATCTGCAATGAGCCTATTTCCAAATAAAGTTGCATTTTGTGGTACTGTGAATTAAGATTTCAAAATATGAATTTTGAGGGTCATTAATTCATTTTATAACAAACAATCCTCTTTTGTTCTTCTGTGTTTTTTCTATATCTCAGACCTATAAAAATAACAGCTTACATTTTTTTTCCATTCAAGTATTTTATTTTTATTTATTAACTCAGGATAAAAATAACACATATAAAGACAAATTTCACAGTATTTGACTCATTCACACAACCAAAATTTTTCTTCAAGCATCTTCAAGAGGCTGGATGAAAATGAGTAGAACTACTTGTTGGGGGAATTGCTAGGGGATTAGATTAATAGGCCATCGGAATTTGAATGAGTTGTATTGTTACATTTGTCACTAGGGATAAAGTGAGTCAAATCATAAAACTGTCTTCAGTAAACATTTATTAGTTGTTACAGTTACTTACAGTTGTTACTGTTACTTACAGTTTTAGAGCACTCCTTAAGTCTGTATCAAATCCTTTTCTAAGCATAAGTGCATTGAAATTTAATTTTCAGAGCCTTTGATGTAGGTATTACTGTTATGCTGATTGAGCAAATGAGAAAACCATGGCCTAGAGAGGTTAAGATACTTTCTCAAGGTCAGAGAGTGAGGAAAGTCCATGCCTGGCAATGGCTCTGGGCACCTTCTATTTACAACTAACTATGCAGCCCTCTCCCTGGAGCTCTCCCTCCACAGGTGATTCCCAGTGTGAGGAAGAGGAGTTGTGCTTATACCTGGCAGACCCTTGCTATCTTTAACTACAGGTCTAGGTAATACTCTGTGTTATGTGCTGTTACTATTGAATGTTTTAGCTGTTTTAGACCATAAGGATTTTTTAAATTGCCAACCTTATGTGAATAATCTTTATAGAAATTACAGTTGGCCTTTTGCATCCATGGTCTTTGGCACTTGAAGAGTCAACCAACCAAGGATCAAAAATTATCAAAAGAAAAAACCAACAATGAAAAATATCAAAACAACAATAAAAAATAATACAAACAAAGATGAACAATTTAACACCTCTTTACATAGCATTTACATTGTATTAGGTATTATAAGTAAACTGGAGATTATTTAAAATATGCAGGAGGCTCTATGTAGGTTATGTGCAAATACTGTGCTATTTTAAATCAGGGACCTGAGTATTCATGCATTCTGGTCCCTACAGGGGATGTGGACATGTCCCTCATGGATACCAGTGACAATTATGTTCGGTTTTGATAGCTGTTTTGTAACTTCTGTATTTTTAGTATTTTTATCCAGTGGGAGAACAACCTCTGTTTGCATTTCTCTTCAGGAAACAACATTCTCTCATCCTAAATAAGAATTTTTTATTTTCTAGTCTATTTTTCCAATTTCATTTATGTTAGGAAAGCTGGAATTAAAAATTAGGGTTCAATTATCTACTTGGTCAAAAACTGGGCATAAACCATTCAATAAACATCTTCTTATCAGAATTATTTTACAAAACCATCTTAAGTTATTAATATAGTCTGATGTTTTGAAGTATAGTGAAAAAAGAAAAATGAAAAAAGATTAGCTTTTACAAGGTACAAGTAATTAAAACAGGAAGTTGATGGGAAAGAACTGCCTGGTTCACACTTAGGTTGATGCACTTAGGGCAGACCTGTCCTTGTGAACTTCAGCTCTAATACAATATGTATTTTAGTATTTTGTTTTTCTACTGACATTTATTTAATATATTTTTCTATTATTTGCTCCTAAGACCTCAAAACATATTGAACACATTTATCATAAAATTGAGAACACTTTGCAAGACTTAAACATTTCTATTGAAGCAAAAAGACAGAAATCAATCACCCTATGAGATGAGATTTAAAACCAATGTGTATCAATTTAATACTTTAACAGAATGATTTTATCCCGTCATTATTTATATGGAAATATGTTCTGAGCGAATTTACTAAAAAAAATTTTATTTTATTTGTGTTAAGTGTGCAATTTCAAACGAAGACGTCATTAAATGTATAAATAACTATAAGCTTCAGATGCCATTCTAAATTTAACTGCCATATACCATATTCTGTAAATACCATATTCTGTAAATCAAAGTGTTTACAAAATATTCTTACATATTTATCTTTAGCATTCTCATTAAGGCCACCTAATATCATTGTACTACTGTAACTTTGGGTTTAACTTCAGATTTTGTGTTCTACATTATTTAAGAGACAAAAACTTTATGGATCTGTGTTTTGGCCATATAATACATAAAGTTATAACTTTGTAATATCAATATCTGCAAGGGGGTAGGGATAGAGTTCTTTAGGAGCATATTTTTGTTTGCAATTGAATTAAGCTGGTATGAATTCAAGCAAGAAGATTATAACTTTAGGATCTTAAGCATAATCTTGATAATAACCACAAATAAAATTGTCTAGCTTATAGGGCAATAAAAAATAAGAAGGGAATAAAAAAGTTTCACTGTATAAAATCACCTAAAAATAGAACAAGGAAGTAATGTAGAAAATGATAGCCAAAAGTTCTGTAGGGTTTACAGAAAACAAACAGCAAAATGACAGAATGAGTCAGAAGAGGGGTGGTGGAGCAACATGGACACGTAGAAATCTTCAGTGATCATCCCTCCACATGAACACCAACTTCAACAAGGAAAAACCTTCAGGAGAGCCAAATGTCAGGTGAGCGATCGGGGTACCTGGTTTTAACATTATTTCAAGGAAAGAGGTACTAAGGAGGTCAGGAAAGATGGTCCTGCATCCCCTCTACCACCCTTTCCCCTGCTCTGGCAGTGCTGTGCCAGCATCCCCAGTGGAGAGAGAATCAGTGTGCCCCAGGGAGGGAGGGTGAAGCGATCGTGGGACTCTGCTTTGGAACTCAGGGCTGTCACGGGGGAACTCAGTTTATGGCAGAAATTTGTCAGTGCCCTTGGAGGTTGCATTTCGACCAGCCCAGCCTAAGCGAAGTCCTCTGCCAAAACCCAAGTATCGGCTAGACTCAGGACCTGCAGACAAAAGGTGGCCAGTGGCCTGGAATAAATTATTTGTTTGTTTTTACAATTCAATTTTATTTATTAAATTTCAGAATATTAAGGGGTACACATATTTTATTTACATACTTTGTTTCTGTCCAGATTGAGTCAAAGTTATAAGTGTGCCCTTCAACTAGAAAGTGTGCACTATACTCAGCGGGTGTAAATTTACCCATTCCTCTACTTCCTCACTGCGGTTTGATTTTTGTTGAAATTTACTTCCATATGTGCATAAGTGTCCATCAATTAGTTCCAACTTGGTATTGAACATATGTGTTTGGTTCTCCATTCTTGTGATGTTGCAATTGGAAGAATGGTTTCCAGGTCCATCCAGGGTGCCTATAAAGATATGGGATTGCCATTTTTTTTATGGCTGAATGGTACTCCTTGGTGTGTGTGTGTGTGTGTGTATGTATACATACACATATACGTATACACACTATATTTTGTTAGTGGACTCATGTATTGGTGGAGACTTGGGTTGTTTCCACCTCTTTGTGACTGTGAATTGTGCCACTGTAAACATTCCAATGCATCTGACCTTTTTATAAAATGACCTTTGTCTCTTTAGGTATATAACCAGAAGGGAACTGCAGTATGAAATGGTAGGTCTACTTTATGTTCTTTGAGGTGTCTCTACACAACTCTCCACAGATGTTGCACTAGTTTGCAGTCCCACCAACACTGTTTCTGTCTCTATATCTGTGATAGCACTTGTCGTTTTGGGACTTTTTGATAAGAGCTATTCTTACTGGAGTTAGGTGACATCTCAAAGTCGTTTTGGCTTGCATTTCCCCTAATAATTAAATATTTTGAGCATTTTTTCATGTTTATTGGCCATTAGACTATCTTCCTTGGAAAAGTTTCTGTTCCTGTCTTTTGCCCACTTCTTAAAGGGTTTTTTTGTTGTTGTTTATTCCTTGCTGATTGGCTTGAGTTATTTGTAGTTTCTAGTTTTGAGCTTTTCATCAGACGTATAGTAGGTAGTCAGAGCACATAAGCGGTAGTCTGTGGGCACTTCCTGTGGCTGTGCTGGCTCTGAGCCAGTGGACTTCGGATGCAGGTGACAGCCATCCAGTGCCTGAGTTATCCCTGTCCAGTCGGTGGCTAAAGGAAAGTCTTCTCCCGCATGGTGAAAGGAAAAGAAAGAACTCAGAGGGTACCAGCAAATTGGATACCAGTTCAGCCACAATAAAGTAAAATATGATAGAGAATCCTGAAATCCCCGATTCCAAGCCTTAGTTCTTGGATGTCATTTCTAGATCCACACTGGGCCAGAAGGAAACCTGCTGCCCCCCAAATAAAAACTAAATCCTGGCAGATTTTCCACCTGCTGACAACAGAGACCTTGGGCTTTGATTAACACCAGAGATAACCAGTCTCCATGGGATGTGGGTGTGACTGGGCTTCCTTCAGCTGTGCAGGTGTGATGTGGTGGACTATGAATAAATTATGTGTTCATATAATTTATGAACATGACTTACGACTATGAAGGCGTGCCCACATAACTCCTCCCCCAGCTCCAGCAGCCAAGCACAGAGAGTGAGGGGAGAGATTGACAGATTGTCCATGGTAACTCAGGGAATTATGGTATATCTTACCCATATCCACCAAGGAAGTACCACTAGGAGTCTACAAGAGTTATAGAATTACTTAGCTTGAGGCACTCTCAGTGCTGATACGGCTATAGTGACCAAAGACTTAGACCAGAATACTCGATTTTGTTTTTGTATCTGGAAAGCCTTCTAAAGAGAGACAGATTCGAACAATCCCAAACAGCAAAGGTTAGAATAAGTACCTAAATCTTCAATGCTCAGACATCACCAAAAATCTACAAACATCAAGAATATCCAAGAAAAACATGACCTCACCAAACTAAATAAGGTACCTGTGACCTATCCCAGATGATGGAGATGTGTGGCCTTCAGGCAATAATTCAAAATAGCTATTCTGAAAAATATCAGCAACCTTCAAGACAACACAGAGAAGGAATTTAGAAAGCTATCAGAGAAATTTAACACAATGATAGAAGTAATAATAAAAAAAAAAGCAGCAATTCTGGAGCTGAAAAATTAAATTGACAAATAGAAATGCATCAGTCTTTCAACAGGAGAACTGATCAAGAAGAAGGAGGAATTAGTGAGATTGGAGAGAGGCTATTTTAAAATACATGATCAGAGGAGACCAAGAAATAAAAAAGAATAAAAAGAATAAAATACGCCTATAAATTCTAGAAAATAGTCTCAAACAGGCAAACATAAGAATCATTGGCCTTCAAAAGAAGGTAGAAAGAAATATTGGGGTATAAAGTTCATCCAAAGAAACAATAGCAGAAAATTACTTTCCAAATCTAAAGAAAGATATCAATATTCAGGTAAGAAGGTCATAGAACATTAAGCAGATTTAACCAAAACAGGACTACCTCAAGGCATTTAACAATCAGCCTCCAAAGGCCATAAATAAAGAAATGGTCCTAAGGGAAGCAAGAAAAAAGAAAAGCAAAAAATATTAACGTGTAAAGAAGTTCCAATCTAGAGAAATGTGAAGACTCTACACACACACACACACACACACACACACACACACCATTAGAAGTGGTAGACAAATTCTGTAAAGTAGCAGGATATAAAATCAAAATGCAAAAACCAATAGCATTTCTATATACCAGCAACAGACAATATGAAAAAGAAATCAAGAAAGTAATCTTATTTATAATAGCTGCAAATAAAATATAATACTTGTAAATAAATATAACCCATGAAGTAAAATATCTCTACCATGAAAACTATAAAACATTGATGAAAGAAATTAAAGAGGATATAAAATAATGAAAAGATATTCCATTCTCAGTCACTGGAAGAATCAATTGGTTAACATGTCCATGCTACCAAAATCAATCTGTAGAGTCAATGCAATCCCTGCCAAAATACCAAAGATATTCTTCATAGAAAAATTAACAAAGACCCAGAATAGCCAAACTCATCATGACAAAAAAAAAAATCCTAAAGGAATCACATTATCTGACTTCAAATTACACTACAGCGTTGTAGCAACCAAAACAGTGTGGTAGTGGTATAGAAACACACACATAGACCAGTGAAAAAGAATAGAGAACCCCCACATAAATGCACATATCTATATTGAACTCACTTTCAACAAAGTTGCTAAGAACATATATTGGGGAAAGAACAGTCTATTCAATAAAGGGCATGAGAGAAGCTGAATAGCCATATGCAGAAGAATGAAGCTAGACTGTTGTCTCTCACCATGTACAAAAATCAAATCAAAATTGGTTAAAAACTAAGATTAGATTAAATCTAAGACCTAAAACTATGAAACTAGTAAAAGAAAACATTGGGTAAATGTTTCAGAACATTTCTCTGGGTGAGGATTTCTTCTTTCGTAAAATTTATTTCAGATTAATAAGAGAGTACAAATGATTAGCTTACATGGTTCGCATTTGTTGGTAAGGTTCAAGTTATACTTGAGCCCTTCACTCAGGGGTGTTCTGTAGACCCTTACGTTGTTTTCTTTAGGTGATGGCATACCAATCCCCCTCCCTTCTCCTCTCACTTCTTTCTCTATTCCCCCCACCCCCTTCTAATTTAATTGTGTTTTTTCCTCACATGTGTGTAGTTTTTTATCAATCTCATATTAGTATAGAGTATATTGGATATTTGATTTTCTATTCTTGTGATACTTTACTAAGAAGAATGTTCTTCAGTTCCATCCAAGTTAATATAAAAGATGGAAAGTCTCCAATAATCCAGGAACAGAAAGGCAAATGTCATATGTTCTCACTTAGACTCATCTGTGTGAGCTACATATTAAAACAATTGATCTCGTGTAGAAAGAGAGTAGAATGTTGGTTACCAGAGGCTGAGAAGGGTAAGCAGGTAGTGCGGTTTAAAGTAGTGATGCTTAATTGGTGCAAAAGTATAGTCAGTGAGACAAAATAGCCAGTATTTAATAGCACAATAAAGTGACTATAATCAATACTAAGTTAGGGTAAATTTTAAAATCAATGAAAGTGGAATTGGGACATTCCTAACACTAAAATTGTTAAATTCTTGAGGTGATTGCTACCAAATGACCCTGATTGTATTAATACACATGTACACCTGTATCAAAATATCACAGATATCCTTCAAATATACACAGTTATACATGTGTGTAACCATAAAAGTTAAAAATGAAAAAATCTAAAAGGGAAAAATATTTACTACAAAGCTATAGTAATCAGGCAGGATGGTATTAGCTTAAACATGGACATCAGACCAGAGGAAAAGGACGGAGAGTTAGAAATAAACTCTTGTGTTTGTGGTCAAATTGTTTTTGACAAGGATAAGAAGATGATTCATTAGGAAAAAGGACAGTACTTTCAACAAACAGTTCTGAGAAAACAGGGTATCTATGTGCAAAAAATGAAGTTGAACCCTCACCTAATGCCACATGTAAAAATTAACTACAAATGTGCCAAAGACCTAGATGTAATGACCAGAATTATGAAAATCCTAGGATAAAAACATGGAGGGAAGTTTCATGACATTGGTTCTGGCAATGATTTCTTGAATATGACACCAAAAGAATAAGTAATAACGCAAAATATAGACAACTTGAGCATCATCAAAATTCAGAAATTTTGTGCATCTAAGATATTGTCAGAAGAGTAAAAAGGCACCCCACAGAATGGGAAAAAATATTTGCAAATCACATGTCTGATAAAAGATTAATATCCAGAACATATAGGGAATTCCTAACACTGAGTAACAAAAATATTAAAAACCCTATTAAAAATGGATAAATTACTTGAACAGACATTTCTCCAAAGAAGATACACAAATGGCCAATAAAATGCACAAAAAGATGTTCAACATCACTTAGCATTAGGGAAATGCAAACCCAAACTCTAATAAGGCACCACTTCACACTCACCAGGGTGGCCCCTCTCAAGCCAACAGAAAACATTACTGGTGATGATGTGGAGCGACTGGGAACTTCCTGCCTGGCTGGTGGGAATGCGAAATGCTGCAGCTGCTATGAGAAAAAATAATGTTATTTTCTCAAAAATTAAACACAATTAACATATGATCCAGAAATTATCCTTTTGGGCACATATCCAAAAGAATTGAAATCAGGGACGTTAACAGATACTTGTACACCCATGTTCATGGCAGAATTATGCACAACAGCCAAAGGGTGGACGCAATCCAAGCATCTGCTGATGGATGCGTGGATAAAGTGTGCATACAATGCAATATTATTTAGCTGAAAAAAATTAAATTCATTATGCCAAGTAAAATAAGCCAGTTTGGAAAAGGCAAGGAGTACTATATGACTCCACTATGTGGTACATAGAGTAGTCAAATTCATAGGGGCAGAAAGCAGAGTCCTGGGTGCCAGGGTTGAAGGAATGGGAAAATGGGGAGTTGTTTAATGGGTACACGGTTTCAATCTGGGAGGATGAAAATGTTCTGGAGATGGGTGGTAATGATGGTTGTACAACAATATGAGTTCTCTTAATGTCACTGAATTGTCTGAATTGTACACTCCCAGTGGTTATAATGATAAATTAAATGTCGTGTCTATTTTGCCACTATGGAAGTTACTCATTTAAAACTTTCTCAAAAACAGTGAATGCTTATTAAATATTTTAAACAATACAGAGGAACATAAAGTAAAAAAGATAAAGCCTTACTTTCCCTACTCTCACTCACTGAGGATCCTGTATCTTTGAAATGATAAAATTTAAACCACTTCTATGGTATTAGCCAAGATTTCATAAGTAACACAGGCAATGTGTAGGAAGTGCAAGTAAATACGAACAAAGATGTGGCACTTACAAAGATAAAAGTGCCCCGCGACAAAAGAGCAATTAGCTATGCCAGGATCAGGAGTGTTTACCCAAATACAGGGCTCACAGAGCTTGGGCTCTCTCTGGATGGTTAAATGATAGCTCGAGCACAGATGGGCCTTTTTGGCTCTTCACACATGGAACACGTGACATGCGTTTATGAGATAATCCCTTATGGCACAGCAAAGCATGTTTCTATTTTATACAGAATTTATTTTTACACTCAATACCTCCTTAATCTTGGAATTTTAACCTGAGAGATCTGCTCTGTGAGAATGCTTAGTAGAACAGATTTCCATCAGAGGCTTGTTTATTCATATTTGTCATCCACCAGATTAAGACAATGGGTTCAAAAGCCTGCGTGCTCTTGGTTACTTACAATTTTCACCCTAGAAGCAGCCCGACTTCATCCTTAATTTTCAGAGAAAGGATTCTTGCATTGTTTTTTTTGCTTTTTTACTCCCTCCTGTTGTGTTTTGAAATTCCCTCCCGTCCCTTTCATTCTAAATATCCTAGCCTAAAAAATATAAAAATAAAAATAAACGAATATCCTACTCTAACTGAGGCAGATGGAGTTTCCTCTGAAGGCCCCTACCCCATCTGCATAGCACGTGTTTGTTCTCTTTATTATAGTACTTGAGCCTTTGGGCATTGAACTATTTCCTGGCACCTTTGTTTATTACTTAGAGACTCCATGTGAGCAAACCTTCTTCCTTCTATATATTGTCTACACGAACACTATTGCCACACTGGATGCTTAACGGATGACCAACAACAGCATATTTACAGGCAATGGTGTGAATAGATATGCTTTAATGTAGTATTTGACCCACCACCACCATATCTTCCCATTGAAATGGAAAACTTATTCCACGTATTTTATTCAAGTCCTTATTTTTGCATGTCTTTAATAGCCTCTTACTCATGTCATCTCAATTTTTCTAAATTCCTCTTATTAAAATGTGTTCTCTAGACTGGTATTCTAGCTCTCTGATTGGTTTGAGACTGTTAACCCATCTTAAGATTCTGTTTCCCAATACATAATATTTTAATGGAAATGTAAACCATTATTATCATTCCCATTTTACATATTCAGGGTTAGGAGAAAAATGTGATATTGTATGGCATTTGGATTTCTCAAAGTAATTTTTATTTTACTGAATGAACTAGATGGATCAATTTTATGGTTTCAAGAATTGATTTGTGGTGCACAAATAAAATGTTATTTTATAGTTTGTTTTCCTATATATTTCACATGATGAAGCACATAACAAATTTTACTTTAGAATTATGATTTGCCTGCAATTGTAGGTGAGGCCAGGGCTAAACTTTGTCTGCACCTGGGGGAAATCAACACTAACCCATACGTGATCCTACAGATAAGCCAACAATAAGTCTTCACTTCACCTGGGTTCTTATGGAGCTGTATGGCAGAGGCAGAGGTTTACCTCCTACAGAAGTTCTCAAAGTCAGGTCCCCACAGCAGCCACAGCAGCATTACCTGCGATGTTAGACATGTCAATTCTTTAATTTTTTTTTTTTTTTTTTTGCAGTTTTTGGCTGGGGCTGGGTTTGAACCCGCTACCTCCAGCATATGGGGCCGGTGTCCTACTCCTTTGAGCCACAGGCACCGCGCTGACGTGACATGCCAATTCTTGAACTGATGTCAGACTTCCTGAAACAGAAATTATGGTGGTTGGGCCTAAGAATCTGCATTTAAATTAGTACTCCCCATGATTTTGATACATTATACAGTGTCTGAACTAGTGGCCGACCGGGCAGTGAAAGCCCCCTTTTCACTACTACACAATTCCCTTTTTTTTCAACAGCAACATGCTCAGGGCCTTCGTCAAATCATGATGGATTTAAGCCATTTTGTGAATTTATAATATTTACATTTGCCAGTGGTTGATCTAGGGTAGGGCATGTTGACTACTTCTGGGTGACATGTTATAAGGAGAAGACCCTTATTGCTGGTGGGAAGGAAAGAGGCTGCTTTCTGCCATCCTGGCATAGAAAAGGCTATTTTACCAGCAACACATCACCTGCCCCTTGCTCTCTGCTTGAGTATGGTTGTGTGATATCTGGATTGTCAGCGTCAAATTGAAACTTAAAGGGGGAGGGTACAAGGAACAAAGAAGAAACACCAACTCGGCCTGATACTGCAGAGCTCTGAGCAGACTTGGGAACCACCTGTCTCAGAAGTTCTTATGGCTCGCCAGGAGTTCTGTATTTGCAGTCAACACACTTTAACTGACACAAACTGTGAAAGCTAACATTTTGGCAGATATCATACCAATCCTGGTGGTCTGTGAAGGGATTTCCTGCTAAACCCAGTTTTAGATATCCCACAGCTCATAAATAACTACAGAGAAGCATCTCCAGCTTTGGAGATAAGTTTTAACACACTAACTAATATGTGAGTTGTGAACAATTTTTCAGCTTGCCATATTGCTTTTTACATTACCCATTTTTAAGTCTTTATATTACTTTTTATTGATATATGTTTTAGGATTGATCTGTTTTTGAAGTGTTTATTGTATTTTCATAATAAAACACCAAGGAAGAAGCAAAATTTTCTCCAGTGTGGCAGTCAATGTGTTAATATCCAATCCCCACCTTTCTTTCTTTCTTTTTTTTTTTTATTGAATCATAGCTGTGTACAATAATTCAATCATGGGGTACAGTGTGCAGGCTTCAGATACAATCTGAGATATTTTCATCAACCTGATTGTGATAACATTCAATTTCTCATTACTATGTGAGAACATTTTTGATCTGTATTTAGAAGTTTTCTCCTGACCCTTCAAATATGCACCACAGGTGTGATCCCACCCTTTATCCTCTCTTCCCCCACCCTCTCACTCCCCTTCCCTCCCTCTCCCCTTTCCCTATCTTCTTGTGCAATAAATGGGTTGTAGCCTTCACTTGAAAGATATAAATTTGCCTCATATTAAGGATGTATACATTGGATACTTTTTCTTCCATTCTAGAGATACTTTGCTAAGGAGAACCTGATCCAGCTCCATCCATGTAA
>CAUYRH010159307.1:0-13748 GCA_963574655.1 Perodicticus potto | reverse complement strand
AAACAGTTTGATGAAAACATTTCAGATTGTATATGAAGCCAGCACATTGTACCCCTTGATTGCACTAATGTATGCAGCTACGATTTAATAAAAAAAAATAAACAAATTTAAAAAAAGAAACTTACATTCCTTTGCATCACAGCCTGGTATGAACAGCAACCGCTAGATGGAGAAACCTAGTCTGTGAATGGGAGTCTTACATACATGTATGACACAATTTTACAGCTATACCTCTTTTATAGAGGGGAAGGAATGTGGTCAGAGGTTCCCTCAGTTCATGCTTTTATTTACCTGAGGGATAATCCCCAATATTGTGAATCTTGTGTGGAAAAATGTCAGCCGGGCGGGACAAGAAAAAGTCCCTGTGTCTAACTCCAGATAAAACTCAAGCTTTAGGAAAGAAATCAGTTGAAAATGAAGGGATTGAGGCTGTTATTTCAGCCCAGAAGAACCTTAAGCCTGAAAAACATATGATATACCTTCTCCTCTTTATTCCCCTGTCCCAAATCCTGATTCTCCTGTATATGTCCTCTGCAGGAAGCACCAGGGTCCATTTCCATTCTTAATGGGGATCTCAAAACTTGGAAGCAAAAGTTAGGAAGCTTTTCTGCTGACCTAAGAGGTTCATGGAGGAATTTAAATAAATAATTATTGTATTGATTTAATCTAGAATGATGTTATGGGTTCTTCTTTCCCACTGTTGCTTCTTAGATAAGAATATCAGGATTTGGGTAGACAGACAGATCTATGGAGACCAATTTCATGTTTTAAATCTTAATTTGCTCCCTGAAAACCTAACACTCCCACAAGAGGATACAAGATATAATTACAACTGGGAGATATAGGATTCCAATGGTGTGATCATATGTTAATGTGCCTTGTGGAGGGTGTGAAAGTTATCCAGATGAAACCAGTGAATTTTTCCAAGCTAGCTGAGGTAGTTAAGGAAAAGGAGGAGAGCCCAGCAGTGTTTAGAGAAAACAACTACTGAAGGTTCTAGGAAATTTGCTAACATGCATCCCAGCTTAGTGGAGGTAGCAATTGTGATAAATACCCATTTTATTAACAATTCTTTCTCCATTATCCACAGGAACTTCAGAAGTTGGCACTAGGACTACAATTAGATACTACCAAGCTTCTTTCAGTGGCCTCCACAGTCTACGACAACCAGGATTTAGAGGTAACACAGAGGAAGCGCCAAATGGCCAAATTGTTGGGAGCCAGTATTGCTGTACAGGCTAATCAGACTATTTCAAGGGCCCCTGGAAATGGTGATTAGCTTTGTTACTGGTGTGGAAAACATGGACACTACCAAAGAAAATGTCAAGCTGCTCCTACAGGGCTCAGAGGTGGGAGATGGAAAGTCAAGAAACCCAGGAAGCCCTGTCCCAACTGTGAACAACCCAAGACATTGGGTATGGGACTGTCTGTTAACCACAGTGGGGCTAAGAGAGAGCCCAAACTCTGGAAGCCATGTTCATTGATGACCAGGCCTGAAATGATCTAGGTTTGACACAGGCTCCTTTTCTACCATCTGGATCACACAAGAAGAATCTCAGGTAAACTTGAATGTGACCAGTAAGCAAATAGCTTTTTTGATTGACATGAGCCAACTACTTGGTCACAAAAACCTTTGGTGGGCCTCTGTCATCGTCTTCCTATATTTGTGGCCATTGATGGATGTCCCACCAAAAGGTATTATACTTCTATTTTAGTATGTAATTGGGAAGGAATATTAATGACCCACCCATTTCTGCACACTTGTGAAATTTCAATTTCTTTGTTAGAAAGAGACTTTTTAGTGAAGTTTCAATGATAACTACATCCCAATATCATTATGTGGGTGAGCAACCCTTGAGATAGTTTTATTACAGAGGTACTTTAATAGGGATTTCATTAAATCTGTAGATTGCTTTGGTATGGACATTTTAACAATGTTGATTCTTCCCAGCCATGAGCATGGTATGTTTTTCCACTTTTTGACATCTTTGGCTATTTCTTTTCTCTGAAGTAGACAGGTGCATGGTATATACACACATGAAAAAAATGCTAATCATCTTTAATCATCAGAGAAATGCAAATCAAAACCACTTTGAGATACCATCTAATTCCAGTAAGAGTAGACAATGTAACAAAATCCCCAAACTACAGATGTTGGCATGGATGTGGAGAAAAGGGAGCACTTCTCCCCTGTTGGTGGGAATACAAACTAATATGTTCTTTTTGGAAAAAGTTTGGAGAACACTCAGGGATCTAAAAATTGACCTGCTGTTGGATCCTTTAATTCCTCTACTAGGAGTATATCCAAAAGACCAAAAATCACTTTGCAAAAAGACATTTGCCCCAAATTATTCACTGTAGCTCAATTCGTAATAGCCAAGTAATCGAAGAGTCCCAAGTGCCCATCAATCCATGAATGGATTAATAAATTGTGGTATATGTATACCATGGAATACTATGTAACCTTAAAAAAAGATGGAGCCTTTACTTCTTTTATGTGTACATGGAGGGACCTGGAACATATTCTCCTGAGTAAAGTATCTCAAGAATGGAGGAACAAGTATCCAATGTACTCAGTACTTCTATGAAACCTACTTATATTTACTCACACTTTGTTATGAAAGATAGAACACAACTGTAGCCCAGGATGAAGGAGAGAAATGGAGTGGGAAGGGAGGGGAGGAGGGAGGTTAGATAGAGGGAGGGTAAAAAGCAGGACCACACCTATGAAGCATATTGCAAGGGTATAAGTCAAATCTGTCAAGTGTAGAACATAAATATCTTAACACAATAATCAAGTAAATGAGGTGAAAGCTATGTTGATTGGTTTGATGTAACCACGTGAGATTGCATAAAAAAAAACACACATTGTACCCCACATATGCATAAATGTATTCATGATCAATGTGTATTTGACTTAATAAAAAAAAAGTGCATCATGATCAGGTAGCTTCATCCCAGGGATGCAATGCTTGTTCAACATACTTAAATCTATAAACATGATTTACCACATAAACAGAAGTAAAAACAAAGAACATATGATCCTCTTAATAGACACAGAAAAAGTGTTTGACAAAATTCAGCTTGCTTTTGTGATGCGAACACTTAGGAAAATAGACATAGATGGGACATTTCTTAAACTGACAGAAGCAATCCATGACAAACCCATAACCAGTATCATACTGAATAGAGAAAAACTGAAACCATTTCCACTTAAAACTGGAATGAGACAAGGATGGTGACTATCACCAGTACTATTTAACATAGTATTGGAAGTTCTAGCCAACACAATCAGGCAAGAGAAGGATATCTAAGGTATCCAAATGGGGACAGAGGAGGTTAAACTATCACTCTTCACTGATGATATGATCTTATGCTTACAAAACCCCACAGACTCAATCATGATACTTTTGGGAATGATCAAGAAATACAGTAATGTTTCAGAAGGTAAAATCAATGTTCATAAATTAGTAGCCATCATATGTTCCAATAATAGGCAAACTGAGAATAAAATAAAAGATACGGCATGCTTCACAGTAGCTTCAAACAAAATGAAATACCTTAGAATATATTGAAAGAAGGATGCGAAGGATCTCTACAGGCAGAGTATGAATCATTAAGAAAGAAATAGCAGAAGATAGTAACAAATGGAAAAATAAACCATGCTCATGGTTGGGAAGAATTAACATTGTTAAACTGTCTATAATACTAAAATCCATCTACATATTTAATACAATCCTCATTAAAATACCAATGTCATACTTTGAAGAACACGTTCTTCTTTTCATATAGAAACAAAAAACCCCTGAATAGCCAATGCAATTCTATGATTTACATTCTATGATAAGGACAAATCTGGTGACATCACATTACCAGACTTCAGGTTATACTACAAGTCTATAGTGATCAAAACAGCATGGTACTGGCATAAAAATCTATAGTGATCAATCTATAGTGATCAAAACAGCATGGTACTGGCATAAAAATAGAAGCATAGATCTACAGAACAGAAAACTTAGAAATAAAACCATCTGTTTCATATCACCATCTGTTTTGATAAACAAAACAAAAGCATATGTGGGGAAAATAATCGCTATTCAATAAATGGTGCTGAGAAAACTGGTTAGCCATATGTAACTCATGCTGTATGAAAGATTTAAATCTAAGACATGAAACTATAAAAACTCTAGAAGAAAATGTGGGGAAAACTATGGATTTTTATCAGCCTGGGAGAAGAATTTATGAAGAACCCATTGACAACTGAAGCAACAACACAAATAAATATATGGGACCTAATCAAGGCTAAAAAGGTTTTGCACAGCTAAGGACACAATCAACAAAGGAAATGGACAACCTTCAGAATGGACAATATTCACATATTATGAATCTGACAAAGGGCTAATAACCAGAATACACAGAGAACTCAAACTAATCAACAAGAAAAGACCAAACAACCCCAAGATATATAAACAGAACCTTTCTGCACAAGGACAAATGACTAGCAAACACATGAGAAAAATGCTCATTGTCCCTAATCATCAGAGAAATGCAAATCAAAACAGCTTTGATATATTACCTAACCCTAGGAGGAATGGCCCATATCACAAAATCCCAAAGCTGCCAGTGCTGCTGTGAGTTTGAAGAGAGGGGAACACTCATACACTGTTGGTGGGACTTCAAAATAGTATAGCCTTTATGGAAGACATACGGAGAATCTTCAAAGAAATAAAAGTAGACCTTCCATTTGATCCTGTAACCCCATTACTAGCTATCTACTCAAAAAAAAAAGCAAAACAACAGCTATTTTACCATAAGAACATTTGAACAAGAATATTTACAGAAGCTCAATTCACAATTGCAAAGATGTAGAAACAACTCAAGTGCCTATCAACTTATGAATGGATTAATAACTTGTGGTATTTGTATACTATGGAATACATTTCAGCCATAAAAAGGTGGAGACTTTGTATCTTTCATATTTACCTGGACAAATTTGGAGAATATTCTTCTAAGTAAAGTATCACAACAATGGAAAAATCAAGCATCCCATGTACTCAATACTGAATTAAAACTAGTAGATTAACAATTACAGGCCCACACAAGGTAAAAACTCAATTAAATTCACAAAAGTGGGTCTGTAAGTTCCCACCTAACAGGGACAATATACAGGTATATGGTACACTTCCCAGGTGAAGTATACAACTACAACTCTTTTACCTTACAATTGCAAAGAATGTAACCTAATCATATAAACCCAATATTAACCCATAATTAAAAATAATCATTAATGAAGCAGTAATTCTTGTGCACATATTCCAAATCCATATATAATCATTATACATATTTCTATTGGAAGCAGTGCACTTTTCTGTTTTAGATTGAAAGAAGAATTTCTTTGAAATTCCCTTACATCCAGTCAGTTCATGTTTGCTTTTGAATGGGAAGGAGATCTCACCACAAGCAGGTCTAGACAGTTGGTATAGACTGTCCTCAAGATTCCAGGATATCCCTTATTTGTTTGGGGAAGCATGCAGTTGAGGTTGGAACCTCCACACAGTAGTCCAGAACGTCAATGACATTGTCACCTTTAGCTCTTCTTATAAGGATTCAATTGTAAGTACCAGAATAACTCAGAAATTACTGGAGAGATAAAGCTTTAGGGTTTCTAGAGAAAAGGCTGAATTATGTGTACCACAGGAAACCTCCTCGGGATTTCTTATAAGTTTGGGACAGTAGAAATTGCTCTGAAGTAGAGTACAGGTCATGTGCTCCCTAGATATGTCCAAATCTAGGAAGCATTTGAGAAAATTCCTGGGAATGGGGGGATATTGCAGAGTCTGGATCCCTTGATTTGGGGAAATAGTGAAAAGATTATAGACCTTCACCCATGTAAAGATTCTACCTTTCTGAAATACTCTTCCTTACACAGACCATCTCAGTCAATTCTTCTAACAATCTTATAGGTGAACTTATCCACCACTGAAGGACACATTGGCAGATAAATAAAAAGAAGTTCTGAGATATGAAGTGGTTTCCCTCAAATCATATTCCTAGGAAATGGAAAATCACTTATTTTTTCCTGCCTATAAGACATGGACTTTACTTTTTAAGTAATTGATTTTTAAAATTGAAAAAACAGAAATTGTGAATATTTATTGCATGCAACATAAGGTTTTGGAATATGAATACCTTGTGGAATGGCAAAATGGAGCTAATTAATATATGAATTACCATACATACTTGTTTTGGTGGTACATATACTTAAAATCTACTCTCTTAGCAATTTTAAAAATACTGTATAATACATTATTATTAGCTATAGTCACCCTGTTATCAAATAGATCTTGTCAGCCTACTATGTGAAATTTTATAGCCTTTGACCAACTTACATCCAAATGTTGTTTCCTCTTCTCATCCCCTGTTAACTACTATTCTACTCTCTGATTCTTTGAATTCAACTTTTTAGATTCTTCATATAAGTGAGATCACGTGGTGTATGTTTAGCTGTTGCCTGGCTTATTTCACTTAATGTCATTTCCTCCAGGATTGTCTATGCTATTGCAAATGACAGGATTTTCTTACTTTTTAAGGCTGAATAGTATTTCATTGTATATATACACCAATTTTTTTTAATCCATTCATCCGTTGATGAACACTTAGGTTAATTCTGTATGTTGGCTATTGTAAATAGTGCTATAATAAACATAGGAATGGAGCTGTCTCTTAAACATACTGATTGTATTTAAATAAAAATTTTAATCCAATGTTTTTCCACCACTTCTGGCTGACTTGCATTTTCCCCCAATTACTGCCAGCTAATCCACCAAGGTCAAATCACCTAATTTAAACATGTTTAAGATCTTTTCTTGCTTATTTGTCTTTTTTCTTGTTGAGAGGAATGTCTCTCTTTTCTATACTCACTTTTGCTCCTTAGATATAAAGCCTATGATTAGTGACCATGGATTTGACTCATGAAAGGAAGATAGAATAACTATAATCAAGAGATTGTAGAATCTAGGATTCCAGTGGAATATTAAATCCAGAAGAGGGACATGAAAAGGAAAAGGAGACTTGTGAACCTAGACATCAGGTATAAGCAAAAAAAATTTTTTTCATATGAACTTATGAATCCCCAGAACACTATACCATACCCTGTGAGGCTAGAAACCTGTCTCTGCTCAGTAACATGGCGTATCCTGGCAGAGATGGCTGTGACCATCTGACTGACTTGGAATGTGATAGGGCAGAAGGGTTAGCAGTTCCAAACATTTGCTTCTCTCAGGGGCTCCGATTTTTCACTCTATGAAAACTTGGCAAGGTGCCCATTTCTTCAGTTTTTTTTTTTTTTTACTCTCTTTCTCCCTTGCCAACTTTCTTTGCATGGCAACTGGGAACATGCCTGATCACAAAAAGAAAATTCTGATTGATGCCAAGCAGTATACTAAGCCCTGGTTCAACTTTGAGCTTTGCCTCTGACCCAGATACATACAACCTAGGGACTTATAAACCACATGTGGCAGTCACATGTGGAGACAGGATGAAACTGACTTTCTGCCTAAGTGCAGAAAGTGATGAAGGTGCCAACAAAGAGTATATGTCTTACATTTCCTATCAGTCAGGCAGTGAGGACCCTCACTAAAATTGATGACATAGAGTTAAGTAATGACCAGACTTTAGCATTTCAAACATCTCTTCTTTATGGCTTTGTAAACCACAAACCTCCTTTGAATGGCTGCAAAACCTAAATCGATAGACAGGGTGACATATCATTAGACTACTCCATTACTCTTAGAAAATACTTAGGATTTTTAATTTTCACTTATAGGACATGTGACTTTGTATTCAGAATTTATTCTGAATTTTCCAGTTTGTCATATGTGTGTTACTATAGCTCATGTTGTTTGATTGGATGTAAAGAATTAAAAACAAACCATAGAGATATTATTTTATTCTGACTCTGATTGCTGAACACAGTTCTTATAGAAAAAAAGCACAGGTAGCAAAACTTCATCTTCCCCAAATGCACTTCAATACATTTTAAGTGTAAAAACCTAATTTAAAATAATGTCAGCATCTTTGTGCTGTAGAATATGAAGCTCAGCATCTTTAAATTATTTAAGAGGTCCACAGAGAACCAGTTATGCTTATAATGTCAGATTTACTCAAAGAAAGGGGAAAGCAAAGCAAAGTGTTGAATAAGGGTTTCTTACAGTTTCATTGAGTTATTTCTGCATTCTGTAATTGTAACAATAGTCCTACCAAACTTTAAAATAAAACCAGATATACATGTATATAAGTTTATAAAATCTATTTTGTGTGTTAGTTTTGTGCTTTTAAAACAAACATTTGTTTGTGTTCCAGTGTTGCTATTTCTCTTTTTGACTTTTATCTATTAACAATAAGATGTATTTTTAAAACATAGTAAAAAACTCAGTGCCCATGCCACTTCTAAAACTTGTCACTATTTTCTTTAAATAAGAGTTAGACGATTTTTAAATACCTAGAATGCATAACTGCCTTGGTTTCCTCTTTTCCAGTGGTCTGGGATAGAAAAGAAGAAACTTTCTTTTGCTTAAGGCAAAGTAAACTATATAAATAATTTTATAGCATACTAATCTACAAAGTTTTATTTGTCATAAAAAATAAAAATAAATATAATATATAGTGTAATGCTCAGAGGACTCTTTGGCAGTCGAGAATGATAGGAAAAGACATTGAGAATTTTTGAAACTGGAAGCTCTATCCAAAATGAACATGAAAACATGGTGAGAGTTTCTTATAAATCTGTTAATTACTAGAGTTTTTTATAAAGTCTTTGTGATATTTTAAGAGTTGTTGTCATGAGTTGGGTACTTGTAAGTACTGCATATCTATCTACTCCACTACTCTTAGAAAATATTTAGGATTTTTAATTTCAATTAAAATTAAATTTTTAATAGTGATTTAATTTCTTCTGAGAAATACAGTTTTTAAGAACTAACTAATGACCATTTAATGATCATTTCCAGATTAAGTCTATAGGTATTGCAGACAAACAAATTTAATTAAGGATAGTCAAAGGGATCTGCCAAACTCAGAGAACTGTTAGACTAAACAGAAAGACACTGTAATATCAAAAAATCAGAACTGAGGCCAAGTGCAGTGGCTCATGCTTATAATCCTAGCACTCTGGAAGGCCAAGGCAGGTGGATTGCTTGTGCTCAAGAGTTCAAGACCAGCCTGAGTAAGAGTGAGTCCCTGTCTCTAATAAAAATAGAAAAACTAGCAGAGCATGGTGATTCACACCTTGCTTGAACCCGTGTTCGAGACTGCTGTGAGATATGATGACTCCCATGGCACTCTATTCAGGGTGACAGAGTAAGACTGTCTCAAAGAAAAAAAAGAAAGAAAGAAAGAAATCAGATAATTGCTGCATAGAAATATTAAGGAATAATAATAATAATAATGATGCAAAGAAAGTAATATTCACATTGCCAGATAAGAGTGTGTCTATTATAGAATGCTTTGACTCTGAGGCTCATTATGGTTTCATCAATTAACTTCTTAATTTTTTGTTTCCGTCTGATTTCTTTTCTGAATGTATTTATCTTCATTCATTTTTACAAGGTTTTTGTTTCTAGTCCTTATCTTAAACATTGTTATTGTTATCAAATTTTAAGCCTTTTTAATCCTGTGAAGGCAAAAAGGGGAAACCTCATAAACACATGTATATGTAAAAAATAATTTAAAAAATAAAAAGAAAACCAGTCAACTAAAAAAAAAAAAATGAAAGTAGAGGAATTATACCAGAGGCATGAGAATGGATAAATTTATAGAAAAATACAACATACCAATGATGAATCAGGAAACAGTAGAAAGCCTTAATAGACCATTAACAAAAAAATTTAAAACCTCTCAGCAAAGAATAAACCACCCAACAAAGGAAAAGTGAAGACAAAATAGCTTTATAATTGAATTCTACCAAATTTTTAAAAAAGAATTAATACCAATACTTCTTGAAATCTTTCGAAAAAGAGAGTTAGAGGGATTACTTCCTAACATATTTTGCAAGGCTATCATCACCTTGGTTCTGAAGACAGGCAAAAATATCATGAGAAAAGAAAACTGTAGACCAATATGTCTGATGAATCTTGATGCAAAAATCCTTATTAAATATTAGCAAATCAAATTCAGCAACATATCCAAAAGATTATCATTAGGTGTGATTTATTTCTGGGATGCAAGGATGATTTAACATGCACAAATCAATCAATATGGCGCATTACATCAGCAGACTGAAAGACAAAAATGACACAATCATATCAAGTAATAAGAAAAAACATTTGGCAAAATTCAACATCATTTCTTGATAAAACTTCTTAACAATTTAAGTATAGAAGGAAATGTCCTCAACATAAATAAAGTCCATTTATAAAAAACCCACAGCTTATATCATAATTGATGAGGAGAATTTGAAAGTTTCTCCCCTTAGATCTGGTATAAAACATGAATACCCAGACTTGCCACTTCTATTTATCATAGTACTGGAGGTATTAAAACTAGCAACATCAATAAGAGAAGAAAAAGAAATAAAATTTATCTAAATCAGAAAGGAAGAAAGAAATTTTCTCTATTTTCAGATAACACAATCCTATGTAAAAAGCACTAAGACTCCACCAACAACTATTAGATCTTATAAATGAATCCAGTGAAGTTGCAGGATATAAAATCAATATACAAAAGTCTGGAGAAGTTCTATACACAAATAATGATCAGCTAAAAAATACACACACACACACATACACAATGGAATATTATTCAGCCTTTTAAAAATAAGGAAATCCTGCCATGTGTTACAAGATGGATACCTTGATGGACCTGGAGGACATCATGCTAAGTGAAATAAGATAGAAACAGAAAGAAAAATATTGCATGATCTCACATCAAAAAAAAAAGGTCAAATAAACAGAGAATAAAATGAATCACAGTTGAGGAGAAGAAACAGCTGTAGGTCATAGGCTACAAAGAGGCAAATATATAAGATGATCAGGCAGAAAGCTCTATTGTGTACATTATGTGTACATGATGACTACAGTTAATACTATTAGTATTTATTCAGGACTTTTGATAAATGAGTAGATTCTAGCTGCTCTTGTCAAGAGGAAGTAGAGATGGGTAACTATGTGAGATATGGATATGCTAATTTATTACACAAGAGTAACCCTTTAACTCTCTCACTCTATATATGTATATATGTGTGTGTGTATCTTATAACATCATGTTGTATATCTTTCTTTTTATACAATTTGCTAACCTGATCTCATTTTTTTTTACTTTTTTTTTTTTAAATTAAATCATAGCTGTGTACATTAATGCAATCATGGGGTACAATGTGCTGGTTTTATATAAAATTTGAAATATTTTCATCAAACTGGTTAATATAGCCTTCATGGTATTTTCTTAGTTATTGTGTCAAGATATTTATATTCTACACTTAGTAAATTTCACATGTACCCTTGTAAGATGCACCATAGGTGTGGTCCCACCGATTACCTTTCCTCCACCCATTCTCCTCTTTCCTCTCCCCTTTCCCTTTCTTCTTGGGCTATAATTGGGTTATAGCTTTCATATGAAAGCTATAAGTTGGTTTCATAGTATGGCTGAGTACATTGGATACTTTGCTAAGAATACTATGTTCCAGCTTCATCCATGTAAATGTGAAAGAGGTAAAGTCTCCATCTTTCTTTAAGGCTGCATAATATTCCATGGTGTACATATACCACAATTTATTAATCCATTCATGGGTTGATGGGCACTTGGGCTTCTTCCACGACTTAGCAATTATGAATTGGGCTGCAGTAAACATTATGGTACAAATACCTTTGTTATAATGCGATTTTTGGTCTTCTGGATGTATACCTAGTAGAGGAATTGTAGGACTAAAGGGCAGGTCTATTTTTAGATCCCTAAGTGTTCTCCAAACATCTTTCCAAAAGGAACATATTAGTTTGCATTCCCACTAGCAATACAGAAGTGTTCCCTTTTGTTCACATCCATGCCAACATCTCTGGTTTGGGGATTTTGTGATGTGGGCTAATCTTACTAGAGTTATATGATATCTCAAAGTAATTTTGATTTGCATTTCTCTGATGATTAAGGATGATGAGTATTTTTTCATGTGTCTGCAGACCATGTGCCTGTCTTCTTCAGAGAAGTTTCTCTTCAAGTCCCTTGCCCACCCTGAGATGGGAACATTTGTTCTTTTCTTGCTAATATGTTTGAGTTCTCTGGGGATTCTGGTTATTTGCACACAATAAAATTTATTTAAAAGCAAACTTTTTTGTAGTATATCTGATAATGATCTAAATTTGCAATTACTCTATGATTTAAGAAAGAACAATCAGATCTTTGATTACACAGAAACTAGTCTACTTTTCTATACATTTCTGAGTTCTTTAAATGGAATTTCACGAAGTTATTTTTTATCTGACTTACAGCTTGGTATAATTCAGCTAAGAAGTAACTTGCATGTAAGTGGTCCTTTAGCATTTAAGGATGCAGGCAATGTGAGTTGTTTGGGATAGATCTGTTTGTATACTTGGTAGGCTTCCTTATCCTCTAAGGATCACTGCCTACAACATGTTGAATTTTAGGAGAAAACCACCCCGTCTTTGCTAAAATGACTTTTTTTCTCTAGGAAAATTTCAAGGATTGTTTCTGGAGTTACTATCCCCTTACATTCTTTATTTTCATTCATAGTTTATCAGGGATTGTGGAGTTCTCCTGGCTGTTGAGTCAAAACCCTTTGCTCACTCCTATTCCTCCATTCTCTCTATTGATAAAAAGGTCTTCCCTCATTCCCACTTCATTCCTTAAGTGGCTGCCAGATCTACTATTGCCAGGACTGAAGCTCCATTTTCTCTTACTTACTTCATTTATTTGACTGAGATTTCCTTGGTCTCAATCGCTCCTAATTTTTATTTGTAATTTACACTCCACCTATTTCAAAATTCTCTTGGAAAATGCTTATAATGCTAGTTAGCTAAATTAAAATTTAAAAATTTAAAAAATGGAAAATACATAATGGGAAATATACAAAGTGAGAAAAAGGAATTATGAAATATTCCCATAAGTGAGCATGAAATTTAATCTGATTCTCTGCAAGTCAATGTAAAGAGGGAAAGATGATAGATTACTTAGCTATCCATGTCTGATAAATGGAAGAAGACTTCATTTCTTCAGCAGAGATAAATTTTTTTGGCACAGAATTCTAGAGGGAAAAAATTCTACCATTTTTACTTTCCTATTAAAGGGCCTTGAATAAAGTTGTGGGCAATATATTTACCAGTTTCACCACAAATGTGGACGTATCTCTATTAAGCTCTTTATTGGAGAAAACAATGATATGAAATGAAATTCGAAATGGTAAAGATACCTCTACAGGGACTGAACTAATACAGTTCAATCATGTTTCTTTCTAATTTCATATATTAATAAAATGTATATAATCAAGATAAGTGATTCACAATCTGATAGGTAGGGAGGATGAGGCATATATCAATGTCACCTTACAAGCAATTTAAAACCATACATACTGCCTTGTCGTGTATAATTTGTTTGATGTGTTGTTGGATTCTTTTTGTTAGTATATTGTTAAATATTTTTGCATCAATATTCATTAGTGATATTGGTCTATAGTTTTCCTTTTCTTATTGGGTCTCTCCCTGGTTTAGGGATCAAGGTAATGTTTGCTTCATAGAATGTGTTGG
>CAUYRH010159303.1:0-25839 GCA_963574655.1 Perodicticus potto | reverse complement strand
CCTCTTACAATCGTGTTTTGCCCCCAAAAGGTGTGGCACACACCAAGACCCCACCCCCCTCGCTCCTTCCCTCTCTCTGTTTTGTGTCTGCAAGGTACCTAGCTGGTGCTTTGTTCAGAAAGTGCTTCCACAGACAGAGATTGATTGATTCCTGACTGCTCTGAGATGTTCTGTACGCTGCTTAACACTAATTAACATAATGATCTGGATAAAAAGTGAAACTTAGAGAATCTTCATTATAGCTGATCTTTCTCCCCAAGGGCTAACAGAGGTCAGGGTAAATAAAAAGACAGTGATGAGTGCCCTAAAAGTCTATTCTTTGGACACAAATGGAGTGCAAATACTCAGAGGTGCTCTTAGCTCTAAGGTTACCACCCAGGAAGGTTGTACTGGGCTTTGTGTTTAATCTAATGATACCAATTGGAGTTTTTATAAGTTCAACTTTCCATTACAACCAGGATGGGATGTGGAGTACAGTTGTAACAAAGCTGCCAACATAAAATTGAAGTTCTCCATAGAAATAAACAGTTCAATAATTGGAATGAATGGATTTTTTCCCCTATACTTTGTTGGAAAAGGGCAGGTCTATCTTAGAAGGTGTAAATGAATACCTGTAGTGATCAACTAGAAAACTTAGGTGAAATCCCTTAATTTCTCCTGAATGTCTTGGGTAATCAACACAGGAACAGGTTTAGTATCTGTCTTACTCCTTTTACTAATAACCAAAGATGTTATTTACCTTTAGATTATGGGTTAATTTGGTTTTTTTTAATAAGATGTTAATTATAGGTTTTTCTTTAGTCTTGTGAGAAGCTCCCAACTAATGGTTATATAAACTTGTCACTTAGAAAAAAAAACACTTAGATGAGAAAAAAAATTCCTGTGTCATTCCTGCAGCTGAATCTACAATAATAATTTAAGAAAAAAGGAGAACATGGAATCCCCACTGTGACTCTATCGCTATCATTTCTCTGACCACCAATATGCACCTACGTGATATGAACACAGAGCTAGGAAAAGTGTTTTCACATACAGTTTCTGGAGTTTATTTAACTTTTTTTTTTTACTTTGGTAGAGTGCCATGGTGTCATAGTTCATAGCAACCTCAAACTCTCAGGCTCAAGTGATTCTCTTGCCTCAGCCTCCCAAGTAACTGGGATCACAGGCACCTGCCACAATGCCTGGGGTTCTCTCTCTCGCTCAGGCTGGTCTCGAACTCCTGAGCTCAAGCAATCCACCCACCTCGGCCTCTCAGAGTGCTGGGATTACAGGCGTGAACCACCTCCTCCAGCCTCCGAGTTGGTCTTTTAAAGGCACATCATACACCACCACAAACAAACCTCTCTCAAATTTAAGGTGGGGCTTTTAAGTCATTTTCTAAAAGCACCCAGGTAATGCACTGAAAATTAGGTTGGCAAATTAGGTTGGCTAAATTAACTGATGTTGGATATGGTTTTAAGTCGAACAACAACAGATGACATTGGTTGATTCATGCTGCCCTTGGTAGAACTACAGATTACTTCCAAAGGTCTGCTTTAAAACTCATTGTCATCTTTTAAATTTGAAGTCTTCTTTCTGGAAAGATGGACTAAAAAGGGACTGATGTTTATGAAAGGCTGACCTTGTCCTAGGCCCTGTGCTGGGTAAACCTTCTTAATCTTTGCTGACAATATAGAATCAAATAGCATAATCGTCTTTCACTCTAGCTGTGCTTTTCTCTACGAGTTTGAATTAACAAATGGCTGGAGTAAGCATCCCCAGTAGCGTCCTAGCGACTCCCCTGTGTGCCTCCGTCTTTATAATATCACGGATTCACAGAATGGGGTTTGATATCCACAAGCAATCTGAAATAATCCGCTCATTCAAATCTCCCTCGCTCTCTATCATCCCTGTCTCCTGTCCAATCTGTGTTTGACTTGGCTAGAACCTTCCTTCGCATTCGTCATTTCGTCCTCTTAAAATCCCTGTGAGGCAGATGTTATAATTATTTTAGATGAGTCAGCTGAGGCCCAGAGAGGTGATCCGGCATTTTCAAGGCCACAAAAGCTAAGAAGTGATGATTGAAGCCCAGCTCTCGGCTCTCCTGATCCCTAGGAGGACATTCCTTCTAGTCCACAACATCAAATGGGGATAAGAATTTTTAGTTTGACTTCTGTGACCGAGATATTATTTCCTTTTCTATGTCTTGCATGCATCCTACCTTGTGAAATACGCTATTTTTCAACAGTCAGCTATCACAACCAATAGGATCAGCCATTACTCAAATCCTGGGAATGGCCGAGGGGAGCTGATAGGGGCAGAGCAGCTTCCTCTGCTTCCTGGGGTCTCCTTCTAGCAAGCTGATGGAAGCCTGTGTCAACGTGGCTAATGGGAGAAAAAGGTAGCAGGATGAACTTTTCCCTTCCCTCCTTCCCCTAATACGTCACAGCAGACAACATCGCTGAATACTATGAACTGCTTCCACCAGGAAAGGGGAAAAACGGGAAACAGTAAATTACAGCCAAATGTACATGAAATCCTAAATACACTTGGAATGTCTATAAAGACAAGCAAATATCCACAAATGATAAGCTTAATGACCATGAAAAGACTTTTAATGGCCTCGTAAAGTCAACCTCAAAATCCTCATTTTTCCCCCATAGATATTTGCTGATTATAGACAGAGAACTCAGTCTTTCACTTTCATGCTCCTATTATCATTTGCACACAAATTCTGAATACTTACTCTTCCTTTGAGTGCCTTACAGAGAAAGAGACGCCAACACCCCCTCAACACCACCCCCAAAATGATTCTTCATTCTTGGCAACTGTGGTTATGTGAATGTTATGTCTGTGGTTTACATTTTACGGCCAATTTGTAAAAGTGAAGGGCCCTCCAAAATAGTTCACTCTATGAATTATATATTTTTACGCAGCCTGCCTTGTAAGTTTTGCAAATGCCACAAATCCTCTGAGACTGACAGGCCTGTGTAGAGCATGCCAAATAAACAGAAGTCTTTCCAAAATCCTGAGTACAACAGTAACCACCACCAGATGACATCCACAAGTACAATGGCTTATCTCTCATTTAAAATGGGGGGGGAAGAAAGAGTAAGCTTGGTCTGGGTCAAGACTTTCATAGTCCATGAAACACAGTCTATAGGACTCTTCTGAGGATTGGTACTATTGCAAGAATTAATATCAATGCTGCTTTTAAATCCTTGCAAAATGATATTTAATATAGTATTTTATAAGGTGTGGTTCCCAAATGGCTATATATTCAAATTATCCATGGGACTTTTAAAAATACAGATTTCTGGGCCCCCCTCTAAGACCAAATGAATCAGAAAATCTAGGGTCAGGGGTCCATTTCTAAGACATTAGGGGCCTCTATTACCACAGTATGTTTTGAGGAGGTGCTATGGTACAGATCCCAGCTTCCTGTGTTAAGCAGCCGAGTGGGTCCTTGTGGCCTCTAGGGGGTGGGGGGAGGGCCTACATGACACTGGAGGGGTGTCTGGGCATGGGGCACTGCTGTGTCTTTCTTGGGTCTCACCAGGGTACAGATGGATTCCCCCACATTTAACAGTCACAATGAACCTGATGAAAGTGCTCACACCACGGTAAATGCCTTCACATCCAGACTGGCGAGAGAATAGGTGTGCTGGCTGACCGAATGCCTAGGTTAACTAAATTGTACACTGGACACCATCAAAGCATTAAACCTTTAGCACTAATATTGTGCCAAATACAGACTTAAGCTTCTTGATGAATAAAAGTACACTTCATGATTTCATAGCATCCCTATTTCATGGTCAACAGTGGACAGACTCACATCAAGGGCTATGCCAGGCCTAAATTGAGGGGCAGTTCTGCTATTCATTGCCTACATGGCTGTGAGCAGTTCAATCCATTCAGCTAATCCCCTTCTAAAGTCTTCTAGGATATTGTGGTGCTAAGTGCCAGTCACTCCACACCTTTGAGCCTCAGTTTCCACATCTGCAAAATGGGAGGATTAGATTGTAACCCAATAAATGATGTTCCCTTCTGAAATTAGTATTAACTTTAATCTACTACATTATTACCAAAATATAAGGTGGAAATGTCTTAAAAACTAAAAGTCAATTTTACTCTGTAAAATGTATTTATAAAACAAATAGAAAAAAATTAAAGTTCCAGTAATTTGTGCTAATAACATGGGGTTCCAGCTCCACGGGCATTCCCGATTCTTTTTTGGAACCTTGGCATTTCTGTGGCTGTCCTATTCTTGTGTGGGCTTGTCACGTAATAAAGCTACTTCTATCTCCCTTTTATGTTTTTCTTCCCTTCCACTGTTTTAATCACTTCAAGCTCTCTTTTGCCAATTATGCAACCTGAGGTTCTTGGCCAGATGCACCTGTTTTCTAATCACCATCACCTCTCCTGCCCCTGGTCACCTTTCCTCCGTTCTAGAGAAGGGAACACACAGGACCCGTTTAAGAATCCTGCTTCCCCTCATTGCCATTCCCCGAATAGAGGTCTCTTCCCATCTACAACTCTCCAGTGACTTCCCTACATGCTTCTAATTGTTCATATCCATCTTTTCCCAGAAGCCAGGCCAAATCTGAACCTTAAGCTTTCCACTTTTCCTCTGCTCATACTTGAAGCTGATCCCCCTCTAATTACATCCAGGGAAAGATAGATAAAGTCATAAATCCTTTACAGGTTCATCTGGGTCTGTTATATGCATAGTGGATAAAGAGTATCTGTCTATTAAGAATCTATTGGATGAAAATACTATTAAATACCATTGTAGAACCAATGCTGTCATATTCATTATTATAAAGTATGTTCTTGTGGTTGTCTCCTAAAGTTATAAGGGAAGTTTACCATTTTTTTTCTTAACACTTATCATATTTTGAAACGCCTATTTGCTGTTACATGAGAAAAAGTATGGTGAAGTAGAAGGTTCTCTGGACTAAAAATTAAGAAATTCTGGAACTCCCGCTGGCTTTATCACTCTGAGTAGTTGAGTGACTTTGAATGAATGACCTTGAACAACTTCTCTGAGTCAAAGTTCCCACAAATATAAAATGAGGATACTGACCCTAACAATTCAGCACTCAAGCTGCCGTCCTGTTTCCATCTCACGAGGTTAAGGGAGGGCTACGCAACCCTAACGACATTCTGGGGTTACCTGAATGGCACCCTGCACTTCTAATTATTCATCCCCTTCTTTATACTTAACGTCCTTTCATGTCCATGTTGTACAACATCATTATGCTTCTCCCAGGAACATAACACCCGCATGCTACATCAGAATCCTCATACAAAGAAGCAACTTTCACAAAGAGTCAGGAGTAATTTTTTGGATGTGATGATTAAACTCCCATAGTTGAAACTCTGAAGTATTCTTCAGGAAAACAAAAAACATTCCAATTTGATAAAAAAACTCATATTTCGGGTGGCACTGAAGGCTATCAATGACATGAACAAAAAGATGGATGTTTTCAAATTTCAAATTCACAAATGCAAATAAAACACAGTAGAACCTCCCTAGTTGATCACCTCCCTACATTGACCACCTCTTTAAGTTGATCTAATTTTCACGGATCTGGCATGCACCACATGTATGTTATCAGTCCAGTAGAGCTAGTTCCTTATGTTGACCACCTCCGTATGTTGACCAACTGGTTACCATCCCTTGGGTGGTCAACTTACAGAAGTTCTACTATATACATACTCGGAAAGGCAGATTCACTTTTAATTCTAAAACACTTGTTATGCTTCTTTCTTTGATCAGTGCACAAATCATGGACAAAAAGCAGCCCATGAACTGGGTATTTCATCACCACAGAATGTTACACTTTCCAAAATTCAAACTTCAGTTCAGTCCATAGGAAATGGAGTCCATGGAATACTTGAATGTTTGACAGAAAAGAGGAATGAGGACCTAGTGCCACATAATGAAACACGAGCAGGGAGAGTGGAAGTTTGAGAGGCTACCCCACCCTGAGGAACATTTCCAAGGGTCCACCTGGGTAAGTCTTGTTTTTGCATAAATATGGTGGCCCCACTGCCCTTGTGCCTTGCAGCTTCTTCTGTCCATGCTGCTAAGAGCCCTTAAAGCTTCTGTATGGCTTTTATAATCAAAATTAAATGGAGAAACCCACATGGGCTCGACCATTCTGTTTAACCTCGTCTTCTTGTGTACACAAGTCTGTGTGCACACACATGTATGTGCCTTGTGTGTTTTGTTGAGCCCAGAGACATTAGAGGCAATATGGTTGCAGGCAAATCTGGAATCTTTCTATTTCTGGTACTTTCTTATATGGTAAGTACTCAGTGATCCAAATGTCCTTATTGAACAAAGCTCTGGGGATAAGACAAATGAGTTCTAGATCTGGGGTTTTTCCATTTTTAATATTACTCTATTCAATTGGTTTTTTACATTAACTTTTCATAACATAGGATTATGAAAATGCATTTGGAAAGATAATCTTCCCACCAGACCCACATCGTCCGTCGGATTCTCCATTCATAGCTATCGCACATCTTCTAATCATATACAATTTCAAAGGCATAGACACTTTAGTTTAAAAAGTCTGTTTTAAAGTTAAGTTTAATTTCTTTAGATTTGTCCTATTTAGTTTTAGTTAAGAATTTATACTCTGAGCCCAATCTAAAAACCCATTTGTTAACATGCAAATAGAAGAAGTGTTGATTATTGATTAGAGGCTTCACGATTTATAGCAGGTATTGTTGGCATTGGCCAACCATTCAATTTAGAATGTCTCCTCTGACTGTGAGGGGAAAGAGTCCATTATTCCCCCTACAAACCTCAGAAGGAAAGAGTGCCCTCATTATAAGCACTATAAAGGCTGGAGGAACAGCACAGTTGGCTGCCAATACTCCTCTCTCTCATCAAAGTACTGTGTAAAGATTTTTAAAACCAAAAGCTTAGATACACTGTGCATTGTGAATCACATCATTATTTTCCATTTGAAACATCTGAACCAAATTTTAGTTTCCTGAGTGTGAATTTGTAGCAAGGAACTTATTCTTGGACTCATATGATCATTGTTTGAATTCCTTAGCTGAGTCTAAGGCTTTTATAACATAACCCACAATTTAAAATAGCGTGGCAGATTGGTGCAGTAATATCCCCAACCAGTCGCACCTCTCTGTATCCCCTCATGGTGCAGCCGCCTTCCACTCTGACCTGCGGACTGGCTGCGTTACTCGCTTTGGCTGAGATAACTTCAAGTGCAATGCAAGCAGAAGCTTGGCAAGAGTGTGCATGCTGAGACTGGACTGCTCGCTTTGTCAAAGTACATCTACCAAATCCCTATTGATTTACATTAATAAGGAACTTTCTGGTCCTCCATGTTTGATTTGGCTCTGCAGAACTGGCTTCCTAAAATTTTTCACATTCATGTGTGCACATGTGCGTGCATGACACGCAGGGAAGAGCACCATGTAAAACACATCAACGCACTGGGCAGTATTGCCCTTCGTACCCAGTGGGTGCAGAAAGAGGGAAGGAAAATTGAGGAGTTGTAGCATCCAAAGACAACTGGCTTAAGTATAACTAAAGGACTTCCATGGTTGCTTTTTAATTCTATCTTCATTTATCAATCAGAGGATGCTTTGGTCTGCAAGTAACAGCAAATCTAAACTGATTCAATCCATAAAGCTGATATATTTTCTAACAGATAAATAAAGGAAATACATTCTCTTAGAAAACAGAAATCTTTGGGTATGGAGGTATTCCATGTTTTTGTGCCATCTTGCTCTGCCTTCCTAGTGCTTCAGCATCATCCTCAGACTAGCTTTCCTCGTGTTTCAACTGCAGCCATCCCAAGCAGACTGGCAAAATCCTGGGGAAGAAGAGACTGTCTTTCTTGGGTGCTTCCTTTAGGATCTGAGGACATTACCTAAAAGGGCCTGGGAAAATTTCTCCTGTTCCCTTGGCCCAATCTGAACTACCACTGCACACACTAACCATTAGCAAAGGAAATGAGACAACCATCCGAGATTAACAGGGATTCACTCATGAGCTGGGATGGGATTGGCTTCCTCTTGGGAAAAAAGTTGATCAGATTTCTGCTATAGACAAGGAGGGCATGGAGAATGGATATGGGGGGAACAGCTGATTGGATCTGCCATACTGTACCATTCAAAGGCCCTGTTGTTCATGATTCTTCAAACACCCATTCAGCCCCCTTCCTTGTCTACAGAAAAGCCAGTAAGAGCGGCAGATACCATTCTCAATGCAAGGAAAGGATCTACTTGCTAAGTGTTTGCTAGGTGTGTTGCCGCAGCTTCTCCCTGCCCCAGGCATAGATTTGCTGATAGCTGGAGAAGACGAGAGATGAAATACATTTCCCTTCTACATAAAATGACATCGCCTCCCACATACCAAAATGAGATAGAGAATTAGAAACAAGGTGAACTTGAGCTGGAAGATGAACTCCACCCAATCCAGAATTCATAAAGTATTTTTAGTTAGAGATGGTAATAAGGCATTTAAATTGCTCTCAGATGAAATTATATCATACTGCCTACATGTTGGGGGCTTGTTACAAGTACATCTTTTTCATAAATGAATTAATTTTGAGCAAGGAATCTAGACCCAGTTCATCAGCACAGATCTGATCATGGAGAGTTCCTTTTCTCAGTATCTATAGACTGTTTTTTTGTTTTTATTTGTTGGCCCAGGTTAGACAGATTTTTCAGATATCTTCACCAAGATAGATGAAGGATTCCATTTTTTACAGGGAAGGTTTATCACGTTTGGGCTATCAAACTGTGGTAAGTAAAAGAAATCATCACCCTGCCAAAATCATGAAACGGATAAAAATACTTGCCATACATCAAGATGTTCTATCTAATAGAAAGAGGAAAAGAAAATGACGATTTGAAGAACAATAATTTTCTTTATAGCCAGACCCATTGGATGAATGTAAAGCTTATGATTTCCCATAGAAACTGAAGTTGGACCTGATTAAGAAATAAGAAAATCCTTGTCAGGAAAGTTTAGTTAAGAGATAAGCATGATAAATAAAGAAAACTAAATTTTAAAATGAGAAGAACCATGGGTTTTAAGAGTCTGCTGTTTATTGTCACTGTTCTGGGGCAGTGGAGTTAAAAAAAAAAAAAAGTCTAGTAACACATTGAGTACCCACCAGGGCCAGAAGCGGTCCAACCTTGGGGTGTCATTGACTTATATGCACTCACCCTCCATCAGTGACACAAATCTATCCATTCCAGGCCTTCACCAGGGACTATATCCTAGAACAGAAAGCCACTTGAGTCTACCCCAGGGCTGGCTGAAGGAGATAATGAGTAAGGAGGATTGTTTGAGGACACAGAAGCCATCCCTTTCCCTGTATATTCTGGCTTTTTTAGTCTTGAACTAAGTTGGGCCACTGAAAAGCTGTCTCTTAGAGCATAATCTGTCAGCCCCGCCCAGAGCAGCTATGACTGAGTAACATTTCGGTATTATGTCTTTGGTGGCCCTCGAGGGACACTGTAAGATAAAGACTATCACACAATCCAGTTCTGTTTAGGGATAGGGGATGCCATTGACCACACTGTTTTCTAACTTTCTCATTTTTTTTCTCATCTCAGGGTTCTTATGCGTTGGTGCCTTATATGGAATATCTCAATTAATTTATAAAATGACCCCTCACCCATGCTGCAAGTACTCTCATATTAAAGGTGGAAAGGCTGAAAATTAGAGGGATTAAAGAACTTGTCCAAGGTCAATTTTATAGCTGGTACTCAAGCCCAAACTCGTGCTCTCTAATCCACGATGCTGTTAGAAAAACTAGTATATTTCTGCTTTGTGGAAAATGACAACTATGTAACCGCTTATGGCCCCATTTTTCCTTGGCCAGCAGAAAAGTCAGAGTGAAGGTTGTTCGAATATAGCAATTGGTAGTGTGATTGTTGACATAATTCTTTAACTGACCTTGTGATTTCTCCCTCCCCCCTCCCTTCCTTGCTTCCATCCTCTCTTCCTCATCCTTTCTCTGCCCTCTCCTTTTCTCCCTCTCTTTCCCTCTTCTTTCTCTCTCTTTCTCTTTTTTGCCACAATACCCAGCCCAATATGTAACAGGGATGTAATAATGATTGATTCATGGATCAGTCATCACTGGGCTCCAGTATTCAGGTCTTCTGTGAATATTTTACTCCAAAGGTAAATATACGCTAATTTGTATTGTTCGTGGTTTTCTGTCATCCCTGCAGTCTCCCTATCTTTGATATAGAAGATCATTGTTTTCAAGCCTATTACTAAACACATACAATATTTTGAAATGATGACCACCTTGTGACAGACGGCATTTATGGTCTACCTGGTATTTATTTTTCCTGTCTTCCTAATGGAATCATGGCTCCATTCAAGGTGACAATATGCCTATCTAAAAATATTCATCTTCTTAGACTCACTTGAAGTGGGAGGTGACAAAGTGATCAAGTTGAGGCCATTCATTCAACGAACGAATGAGATACAAATGAACATGGCTGAGCTGGTCTCTCGGGCAATCTTTTAACAATGGACAGCAACCTCTGGCACCTTTTTCAGTCAGTCTTTTCTCCTTCCTGGAACACAGACAGGATGCCTAGAGGCGTAGAGGCCACCAGGAGACAACAAGAAGGATCATCCTGCAAGCCAAGACACGCAAGCTAATGAGGGCAGAGAAAGAAGAAATGAGAGCGGACCCCAGTGACATCTCGCACCACTGCACCAGACCTCAGCTGCCCATTGAAATAAACAGGCCTCTCCCTCTGCATAGGCCCCTGCAGGTTTTCTGCTGCTTTTAGTCTAATGCATCTCTGATGGGAACCTTTTCTCCTTCCAGTTTTCTGATGATTTTATTTATTTAAAAAAAATGGCCACAGATATTATTATTCCACTCAAGGTAAAAGAGCTTTAGGTTTCAAATCCTTCCTTTTGGTCCTGTGGTCCACTGACATTGTAAGAGCGTCACTATTCGCTTAAAAATTCCAGATCTGGGATCAAACCATTTCACCAGAAAGGGTCTCATAAAGTATATCTGCTTTCTTTCTTCAAGTATTTTAAAAGTCTGCCATTAAACATTTCTAGGTTAATTTATGAAATATTTACGGTTGGAATTCAAAGGTAGCTGGATAAAGAGAAAGGGTTGTTATAAACATACCTCTGCACTCACAACATCTATAACTCACGGTAGTGTTTGTAATCTGCTCAGCCTTAGCAAAGACTCTTCTCAGGATGTATATGGTCTACTTTAAAAAAAGCCACTAATTTGCTCAAAAGTATAACAAAAGAATCCCTCTTTTGCATCCTTCCCTCCCAATGTTAGTGTAAGTGCATTAAATATAAACTCTGCGTACACTGACCCTGGAATTATGTGGTCAGCAAACAACTTTTGACCTGGTTGTGTGAGTTGTTCTCAAGGCCAAACTACATACCACATTTTGCTATGTTTAATGTGTCCCGTGTATAAGGCACATCCATGTTTTTGACCCCCCAAAAATGTGGTCAAAAATTAATCTTTCATACTACCCATGTATCATGTGCATTCTTATTTTTCTCTCAAAAATTTGGGCAAAAATGTCTGCAGTATACACAGCAAAATTCAGTACTTGACTCCGTCCTGGGGTGTGATCTTATTCCGAGGGCCACTTGCATCTAAGAGTGAATATGCTCCTTTACTTTTCAGGTATGTATAAACAATTCCTTTGAAGTTTTGTAGGAGTGATACTTGGTAGGCTTTGATATCAATTGTTTAGAATTATAACTTGGAAAAATTCCCCCATTCCAGCCACTGGGCAATACTAATATGTTTGCAAACAACCCACACATTGGACACCTTTAAGGAAAACTTACTATAAAGTGTAATTTAATTTTTTTATCTTCTTTTTTTTATAGAAAGTTTAAAAAACAACGTGAGTTGCAAATCCTTCCTTTGCATTTGTTACTTTCTTTTTTCTATTTTTCCTTGTGCATTGAAAAGATCTCTCTGCCCATTTTGGCCCAAGAAGTAAAAATTGCTCCAACTCCGATTTCTGGGAGGACTTAGACACCTGCTCCCCTCTGACACATGAAGGTTCTTCTGGACTTTCTTTGGGGGGGGGGGGATGAGTAATTCAGGCCACAAATCAGTCTCTCTTTTTCTCACTTACATACATAGAACTCAAGTTCATAGAAATCAATAGTAAAAGTCATGTTTAGTATAGAACATGAAAGCATTATCATGACAACATAGCTT
The DNA here is from genome assembly GCA_963574655.1 of Perodicticus potto. Classification (NCBI taxonomy): domain Eukaryota; kingdom Metazoa; phylum Chordata; class Mammalia; order Primates; family Lorisidae; genus Perodicticus; species Perodicticus potto. The sequence goes on along the minus strand of CAUYRH010159303.1, from coordinate 13,621 downwards.
GCACAGCTAATTTCTTCAAACATCAGTGAAAGCTCTAGGGTGAACGCAATGCGTCATTTTCTGAACAAGGAATTCAATGTAAAAATACAAAAAAATAAATGAACACAAGAAATTCTTCAAAAATGCCCCAAAGTGACAGAGTTGAGCAGGCACAGTCAGGCCTGCTTCTCTTACATAGACTCTGAAACAGTCACTACGCCTTCTCCGGGGCCGGCCTTAGCCAAGCGGGTACAAAGCCTGAGTTCACACAGCCTGGCTGAGAGAAAGCCCCCGCGCTTCTTTCCAGTAGGCGCCCAGGGGCCACCACATTGCAGGCTGTCACCCACAACCAAGTGCCTTCTCTGGAAGGGAGTCGTGAATTACCGAGCAAGGTGATGCTGGGAAGTCCACCCCCAGGCCGAACTAGGGGAAACTCAGACCGTCATCCCAAACTAACATATTGAGGAAGAAATCTGGAGTGAGGGTGTCACTCAGCTCAGGTGCAATGAACAGGGGGACGGTCAAATTTAAGTGTCATTTTCCTTTCTCCTCAGGACTTGAACAAAATTGTGAAGTTGACAACATTGTTATTCAGTGTGCCCTCCCCCTTCAGTCCCCAAACCGATACCCGTGGACCTCCCACTGTGCACCAGAGGATCCAGGGCTGGAATGGCGCAGAGGGTCTGCCTTGTAGGGATCCGTGTGGAAGGGGCTTGGACAGAGACAGGTGCAGGCGACATAGGGGCAACGAGCAGGAAGATCTAGCCCTGAAGTTGGGGCAGGAGGGCAGGGGAAGAGCAGGTTGCCTAGGAAGGGTCTATACCAGGAGCCACTAAACTTTCACTCTAACGGGGCAGGCAGGAAATATTTCAGGCCTCAGAGGCAACATTTTATGTCATGTATTTTTCTCTGTTTTTATCACAACCCTTTAACAATGTAAAAACAATTCTCAGCTTATGGCAGGTAATCAGGGTGATTTGGCCCATGGGCCATAGTTTGCTGACTCTTCTTCTAGAGGAAATAATATCCATGCCAAGTCTCTGAGGATAAAACATAAAATAAACTGCTGTTTAATAAGCACTTTGATATGTTAGGGCTTGGACCAGTTGTTTTATAAAGTTCATTTGATTTAATTATCATAATATCATAAGAGGGTTATGGTCATAAGAGGGAAATACTATTATCAATATTATTTACTGCAGAGGAAACTGGGGCCCTGGGACATTAAATCACTTGTCTAAAATTGAGCGGAAATAGAAACCTAGGTTCTGGCTTCAATGTAGGCAAGTGCAGGCCAAGACCAGCTGTGTAGGTCATGCCCCAACAAGGCCACCTGCAGAGGAGTTCTGAAGGACTAAAGTCCAGGCCACACCCCACCAGCCAGGCCCTGCTCCTGGGTGAGGTGCTGCGCCCTACATGAGGATTGAAAGGAGGGGCCTTTTTTCCAAGACAGAGGAGCTACAAACTGACCAAGTCACACACTTACAAGGTTGTGTCAAGGTTGTGTCAGCTGGGAAGGGAAAGGAATATTGTCCTGACTCAGCCAAAGACTATTCTAAGAATTGCAAGAAAACTATTATTCTAAGAAGTGAAACTAAGAATAGTTAGTTATAATTAAGGGACACTAGGGTTTTGCTTTGATCCCTGACACAAAGAACATGCCAACCCTTTAGATATTGATTTAAAAATCATTGAATAATCACAATGAGATGGCACCTTATACTCACTGAGATGACTATAATCAAAAACATGGAGTTGACACCTGGGTTGTGGGTGGAAGTTAAAATGGTGCAGCCACATTGGAAAACAGTTTGGCACTTCCTCAAAAAATTAAATACAGAGTTACTAAAGGATCCCAAAATTCCATTCTAGGTATATATTCAAGATATGTCCCACCAAATCTTGTGCACAAATGTTCATAACAACATCATTCATAACAGCCAAAAAGTAGAAACAACCAAACATCCATGGAACGATGAGCAGATAGGAAAGTGCAGTACATCCATTCAGAATAGTATTCTGCTACATAAACGAAGGAGGTACTGTAACCACATGTCCATGGAATGATAAGCAGATACCAAAATGCGGTACATCCATTCAGAATAGTATTCTGCTACATAAAGGAAGGAGGTACTGCAACCACATGTCCATGGAATGATGAGCAGATACCAAAATGTGGTACACCCACAGACATAGCATTCTGGCACACGTACAGAACCCATAGTATTCTATGGCCATATAAGGAATGATGTGCTGATACTTGCTGCCACGCGGATGAACCCTGAAAACATTACACTGTAAAATAAGTCATACAAAAGGCCACATGTCATATGACTCTATTTATATGAAATACCCAGAATCCTATAGGCAAAACCACAGAGACAGAAATTAGATTAGGGGTTGCCAGAGGTCAGGGATAATGGCGGAAATGGGGAGTAGTTGTCAGTAACAGTTGATTTTTGGAATGATAAAAATGCTGTGAAATTGGATAGGGGGTAAGGGTTGCACAATTTTATGACTATCCTAAAATCCACTAAATTGTACCTTTTTAAAGGGAGAATTTCCTGGATGTGAATAGAATGTGAATAAACATTGTATACATTCTCTCTGCCTTCCCCCACCATGGGGCTTTCCAATGGTCTCTTTCCCGCTTGCCTTTCACATCTTTACTAACATGAGGTGGTGTTCCTTGCCACAGGTGTGCACCGCACTAGCCCTGGCTCTGATGATCCGGGTGGGGAGGAGGGGGAGGACGCGGGGCAGTGCTCTTGGCAGAGGTGGCAGCCACATGACTGGAGCACGGGGAGGAGTAGGGCTTGCGTGGGGTAGTGGGGACAGCAAGGTGGAGGGACACAGGGCCGCAGAAGGCCCCAGACTGTGAGGCTGGCACTCTGTGGCTGGGACTGCAAGCTGAAGGTCTTCTGTCCTACGTCTGTGCCTCCACAATCCACGACCCTGCCCCAGACCCCTCCTACTCACAGGAAGCTTCTCTATGGCCCTGTACCTGGAGTGCTAAAGGCTCAGGTCCCTCCTCTCAGGGGCTGGTGCCCAAGAGAGGGTAATGCTAACCTATAGCACAATTCCCTATTTCTGGTAGGCTGCCAGGCACTAGGGGCCCCTGGAGATGGAGGCCTCAGGCAAGACACCCACAGGGTTTGAATGCTTTTTCACAATAACCCCACAAAACATTGTGGGTACTAAACAATGTGTGTACTGAACAATGCATGAAATCACTTCAGAAAAGCAAGCTCTGATTTGTGGTGAACCCAAACACACCCAGCCTCTGTAGTTCTTAGGGATTTTCCTGTTCGTCTATTAGTCTTAGAATCATTAGTACAGAGAGGAGCACTGAATTAGTCTCAACTTCTTCATCTATAAGTATCTAATTTTCCCAGGTGGACTACAGGCTTCTTCAAGGACATAGCTCAATCTTTATGAATCTTGTCGTCCTCATAGCAAAGGATGATACCCAGCCCAGGGACTTCTGATTCTGCCAGGCCGGCTGCCACCAGCAATGGGCCATTAACTAATGTTCTTTAAATCTTCCTTGTTAGAACTAATTAATAGACTCGTTTTGTGTATCATCAAGAAAATGCCTCTGAGACTTCTGCAAGTAAATGCATCTAATTAAGTCTCTAGCCATCTATGTTAGGAGCCAGCAATGCCTAATGAGGACAGCTTACAAAGTGAGCCGTAACAGCTGCTGGTGCAGGCTCACCCAGTGGCTGTTTGTCCTTCTGAGACCTCTGATAGGAAGGTGGCCAAAGCTCAAAGGGAGATTTATTAAAAACAACCCAGACAAGTGCTTCCTATCACTATCCATTAAAAGAGTAATAGTTTTGCTTTTAAAAGAACAGGCAAGAAGTCACAATGACTTACTAAACAAACCAAAAACAGACAAAAAAGGATGATCAGAGTGAAGAGAGGGGATGAGGAATGAGCTCCCTCCATCCTGAGGGCGACAGAAGAAAGAGGTTGAAGCCGGGGCGCCCAGAGCACACCTGTGCCCAGAGAGACCACACTGGCAAGAGAGTGGAGGGAGGGTTGGAGGGAGCCAGGCCAGGACCAAGGACATCTGCACAATCTCTCTTAAAATGTAACAGCACCTGGAACCAGAAGGCACACAATGCTATCATGTCCTCTAAAGATCAACATCAGATGTAAAAACCCTAAAATTGTACACAGTCCACCATGTATTTTAAGCAGCAACAGGGTTAGGACCTAACAGTGTGTGAGGGAGTTGGGGGTTTGGGGGGAACCCCTCTGGGTCCTCTCAAAGTGGCGTGAAACCTCATGCCATCTGTTGAGCACTTGGCAGGTGGCAGGGACAAGCTATGGGCCACCCAGACGACCTTATCCCTCACACCAGCCGTATGGGGTGGACGCTATCATTGACCTCAACTTTGGGTGAGGAAAACCGGAAGAGGTTACTAACTAGACAAGTTCCCTCTGTGAAACTGAATGTGCAGGAGGCCATGGCTTGAGGCTGTCTGCACTTTTAGTTCCTTTGTAACTTACAAATTGCAACCTAACTTAGTATGTACAGGAACTCAAACCTACCTTAGGAGTCTAATGTCTCTTGGGGGCCCCTCCATCCTTGTTAATTACTCAAGTTAACAATAAAAAGAGTAAAAACCAATCACAAGCCCCTCTGAGCTTCAGCCAATCACAGGCTGCAAACTGATCAGAGCATGTCCAAATAAAGAAGGGCTCAGCTGTAAGGAATCAAGCCATGTGTGCACTGTACTTCCCATTCTGTCTATAAACACTCATTCACTGTGTTGCAGAGCACCCCTCGGAATCTCTTCCGGTTCTGAGTACTGCTCAATCCGTGCACCATTCTTTGCTCAAATAAACTTCATTAAATTTAATTTGTTGGGTTTTTCCTTTAACAACATTATGTTAGTAAATCCACATCTTTCAACCTATACCCACCTGACTTTAGTCCTTTAACTAAAGCTAAGCAATCTGAATCCATAACAGTAGTAAGAAATCACCTGGGAACACTCAAGATAGTCTAAAAGTCTTACTTGACACTGCAGTCATAAAAACTAATATATGTTTAAAAAATAATGACCACAGATCACATGTCATAAAAGAAGATAAAATGTTTAAAAGAAAAAAAATGGCACTGAATAACTATCTTCAAAAGACAAACTACTTTGAAAACTTATGAATCCTGCACTTTGCCACAATCACCACGGTACTTTCAGGACAATATTGTATTAGCCTGATTCTTTCATCAGGTAGAACAGAACTTATTTATACCTTCTCCCTGATGGGCTGTGAACTCACCATGGGGATGAAAACAGGTATTAACTGTTATTTACTTGTAGCCACCAGAAGAACACACACACAGAGGTGCCTACACCGTGCATATGTGGAGGAGGACAAGGGCTGTCCCAGCTCCAAGCTGACTCTTGACATTCCCTTTGACTAGACCAGCACAGGGCTGGACAGTAGGAACTAACACTGGTGAGCTGGCAAGAACTTTGTTGGTGGCAGCCATGTTGGAAGATGCTCAACTGCAGTGAGGAAGCTGTGGGACCCTGGACAGGGGTAGAGGTGTTTAGAGAAGAAAGACACATCCTAACTGGGTGGGAAGAATTATTTGTATGCAGGAAATATTGGTGAGTTGGAGACTGAGTATTAAGGAGGCTCGCTGTCATTTTTTCTGCTGGGAAATCAGAGTGCTATCATAGAGAGATCATAGGCCGACAGCAATATTCATGCAAAAATAATGATGTGAATCAAAGTGAACCAAAAGCTGGATGAATATAAATGACTATCTTGGCTTTCTCTGTGCATGCTCATTAAAGATACATAGTTGCACACGTTCTAGTCTATTCCAGAAAGGATGCAAGTGGCTTACAAAGATAAAAGTTTTAAATTACCAATAAAAAGAATAAGAAAAGGAAAGTAAACAAAAAAGTACAAGGCTTGGGACTTAGGATGGGGCTAGGAGTTAGAACTAAAATGCACGCCATGAAGAGGTTATTGATGTATTTCTGGTATTCTATTAATATTAGGTATGGCAGGAACCATCTGTGTGAACCTAATCGTAAAGTAGAGTTGGGAAATATGATCTCAACCACACACATCTCCTGTGATACTTTAATCACCAAATGAAAGCAAGTAAGAATAATAAAAGTGAGAGTATCTTCAGAAAAATCTAAAGATGATGGCCCTATAAAATTTATATCAAAAGCACCAGGCAGGCCAATTCTTTAAAAAGCACATTGACTGAAGACAAATTCAGGTGTCAGCTGATTAAGATCGCTGGAGAAGGAAGGCATCATTAGGTGCTATATTAAATCAAAGGGCTGTTTAACAGCTGAAAAAAGCAGAGATAGGCTGGAAAAAACCCTGTTCATTTTGATTACATAAGTAAGACAGGGTAAAAATGTTTCTTTTCCAAGCGCACTCTCAAATAAGTCCTTATGAGCTTTGTATATGGAAATAGTATCTTAAAACTCACTTAAGGACGTCAAATGAAGATTCTGAACAAGAAAACAGTCTATTTGATTTGGCAGAAGTTCCAAGTTAGTATTCAACTACTAACTAATGGGTTTTCCTCCTCACAGGTTATCTTGCAGCAGATACTAAAACCCTTCTGGAATTTTAACCCCAGGAGGAGGGCTCAGATTCCCTTCTTAAGGTCCTGGGGCTTTGGACACCATGGTGCCCCCTTTGGTGTGTGACACATGGCTTATAGCCAGGGGGAAGCCACAGTTATCAGTGTGCAGAGAGGGCAGAAAGGCACAGCGACGTCTAGTTACCAGGCAGGTACAAGAGGCTTTTAAGAAGGATTAAGAAGTGCTGCTGAGGTCATTCCCCAAAATGAGTTCCATTCTACCTGCCACAGCACCAACAAGAGCACATCTTAAAGAGTCAGGTCCCTGAATGAAGACTCTCTCAGGGAAGTCTGGGGCGCTGTATTTTTAACAGCCCCCCAGGTAATTCTTAAGTTCATGAACGAATCCCTGGTTTCAGGCATCATGGAGCAAAGCTTGAATGTTTCCATTAGTGTCTTTATACATAGTCAGCGTGAGATCAGCTTTAGTGACTTCAAGGACTATGATAACAAATGCTGAATTTTATTCATTAAATATTTATCCAGGTCCTGTTACGTGCACAGCCCTGTGCACTCGGCCATGGGGTAAATGCAGATAGGAAGGTGAAGACGACAGTCCCAGCTCTCAAAGGTGTGTCTAGCTGTTGGTAGAGAAGGGGGGTGAAGATACTGCAGAAAACTCAGCACAGGGCTGATGAGGAGGAAGGGTGTAAGCAGTCCTGCCTGCACCGGCCACTGCCTCAGTCCGGAGCCTACTGGTGACTGACACCACCTCCGAGCCCTGCCAGGACCCCGCCCCTCATCTCCCCTTCCTTCCCTTCCCCACTCACTGCCTGAGGCGAGCGGAGGAGCACAGGGACAGGATCAGTAAACCTCAGGGCCACGGAGAAGAGAGCGGGAGGGAAGGGTTGAGGGATGGACCTAAGATGTAACGTGAGCAAGGCAGAAAGAAATTGCCCCTCTCTAGCGCGGGCTTTCTCCCAAGGTGGAGCTCTGCTCTACCTCTAAGTTGGCATGACTCAGCGCCTGTCAGGCCAAATGCGGATCATAACACTCTACTCGAAATCAAGGCTCGTGAGATCTGGAGGTGGTGTGCTAAGTGCAAGGAGCTTGGGGTGGGGGCGGGTTGGGGCTCAGGTTCAGGGGGCGGCTGCTGAAGTCTCCCACAGGGGGTGTGACTCATTGAGACTGTTTTCAGGGTTGGAGGAAAGGAAGCAGTGACAGAGGGGAGGGGAGTCCAGACAAATGACAGCCATTCTATCTAGTGTCTGAGATCTGCTATTCAGCTCCCAGCTCTGACTGGACCCCCAGGAGCCAACTACATCTGTACCAAACTGTGAAACCCGGATGATTTCCTCTCCCTGTTGCACTGTTTATGATGAAGCAAAATGACAGCCAACACCTCATTCTCCCTCCCCTTGCTTCCCTTCATAATTTGCAAAAAATACTCCAGAGAGGATATGCATTCACGTAACGATCAATTACGCTATATCATAGGGTTCAGATCCGAGTTCTAGTTCTGGACAGCAGTGTGACTTCTGGAAAGTTACTTAACTTCTCTGTGCTTTAATTTATCCATCTGTAAAATGGGCTATCCTTAGTACCAATTTCATGGACTGTGAGGTGGCACAGTGTAAGTACATTTTAGCTATTCTGTTGCTGCTCAGATTTCCTACCAAAATAAAACAACAACAAAAATGGCTGAACAGACCATTTGCTTTGAAAATATAAGCACTTGAAAGTTCTAGCTTCTGCGTAAGGAAAGGCACATCCCTTTAAGTAGCTTAAATGTTTAGAGAGGTGACAGTCTGTTGGTTACAGATCCTGGAGAAGCTGTTTATTCTGTGTTTCATTACATTAGTGGGTGTAACCATGTAACACCTAGGTTCCCACACCAGATGTAAGTTACCCACTTCCTCTGGACCAATGACTGGAAACCCTCTGTCATATCACCTTTCAAATCAGAAGAGTTCTTCCTCTTCTTGGACAAACCTGACTTGAGCTCGCATTTCAGCCTTTCTTAGAAACAATCATTCAAATTTGTCCTTCAACAAGAGAAACGTATCAAATGCTGACAATGAGTTAGCCAAGGATTTCTCTGCACTTGTATGCATTCCTCTATTTTTCATATCTGGGTCAAGCTGTACTTTTTCCTTCAAGTGCACCAATCCCATTCATAACGGTTTCACCCCCATGACCTAATCACCTAAGGACCCCAGCTCCTAACACTATCACATTGGGGATTAGATTCTAACCTATGAATTCAGGGAGACACAAGCATCAGTCCATAGCACTGTAAGTTGGTAACAAAAGTAGCTGGAAGATGGGTAGGCAGGGCTCTGCCAAATTAGTCTCTTTAATTATTGCATATGTTTAAAATTTTTCATAACTTAAAAAAACACTTAAAGACAATATTAAGTAAAACTCTATATTCTCTAGTAGACGCAATATTTTTTCTTGGTTTGGCAAAATCATTTCCTTCTATCATGGCAGCTTCTTTGCTTTAAAATCAGTAATTAACAAAACCAGAAGCTTATATGAACTGGCCTAAGTAAAGCCAAAGAGCTAGAGTCAGTACTTCATACAAATGAATTAAAATCCCAGGAAAGAACAACTACTCAATATTAACAGTTCTCCCCTGAAACTCCGTATTACTACACATCCAAAATGTTTGGGGACATTCATCACTAACAATAAAATTATCTTTTGATGAATTAGCAGGATGACATCTGTCCCATTCTAGTTGGTTCCTTGGGTCATCCTCACAACAGACTTTTGGTGCCCGTGCAGAATGTAGGCCTTATGAAACTGCTTGCTTATGTAGATTCAAAGTTTTACATAGTCCTAGAAGGGAATCCTGGAGCCTGCAGGTAGCGAGTCTAGGTTCAATAAAGGCATTCTTTAAGCAATCCTTCCACCTTGTAGATCAGAACATCAAAGCCATTTCTGGATGGTGGTTGTACAACAGCAGAGCAGCACACCTACAGATGATCCTCACTTAAGCTCTTAATTTCCAGTTGAGAAATGTCTTAAATGATTGGCAAGCAGAGGGGCCCAGAAATGCCATTGGCATTACAAGTCTTTACTGGCTTCAGTAATCCAGTAAGAAATTTCTGCCCCAAGTTACTCAAGACTGCTAAAACTTTGTTGTGCAAAGTGAGAACCTAGGAAGAGAGAGGCCAGTAAGGAACCCAGAAGCACGTCAGAAATGCACAACATGGCCCCACCCTACACCTACTGCATTTTAACAAGAGTCCCAGTAGATTCATACACATATGACATTGATAACAGATCCTTCCATTATAACTGGGGTGCACCCCCTCCAAGCTCTGTGACAGTGTGCAGTGAACAGTTCGTTTAAATGACCATCCAGTTGGCATTCCCTAACAGACTTAAATGCTTACTCTCCAAGGAGTGTTTTTAAAGTGCTATTCTCTATGTTTATCAGAGGGCGATTCATCACAAGATAAAGATAAAACACATACTTTAGGGAATAATCTGCCACACCTGATAACTCTTTATCTTCATTTCTTGCCAAAATATGAACAAGTTCTGACTGGCTGGGGAGAATTTTTTCCGATTGCTTGTTTCTCCTTGTGGATAAAGAATGGAAACCATTACAAGCAAAATAACACAGATAAGAGTTGCTTCTCCTTGATCCTGTATTCTCTTGACTTGTACACTATAGGTTTAGAGTTATTGATTAACAACAAGGCCTGAAATTCTCCAAAGTACAGAATTTACTGAAACATAGTTCAGGACTGATGGAGTGATATCAACCTTCTCCTCCTTTGTCCTTTTCTTCTGTCGAGGTTAAATGTTTTATGTTCTCTGATAAGTAGCCATGAGATGAAAAGAAACAACTCGTGAACTGACACTTTCACCCAGGCATTTTTCAGGGGATTATACGAACTCAGAAAATGCACATAAAGGGCCACATGAAAGACCCATAGACTGAGCATTTGAATCTACTTTAAGTTACAATCTCTTGGCTGCCAAAAAGGATTTGAGGCAGTTTACCACTGCCTTGCCCACCCTCTACCTTCCCCCCCAAAAGCACAGAATCAATAAGACAAGAGGTAAGTAAAATAGGGACAGAGACAATATAGAAAAAGAATACAATTTCAGTTTCATGCCTCATTTTTCTTTTCTTGATAATTTCTTCTGATTTTATGTTTCTCTTTTGAACTCCTAAGTTTTCAGTTGTGAACTTTTGGAAAAGGTATTCATCTGGAAAGCCAAAATTTTCCAATGCCAAATGATTGAGAGGAGAGGGATTTGGAATCCTAAAAAGCAAAGCCTGAAGGAGGAAGAGGTCAAGTTTATCAACCAAACCAAAGACTGGTAAAGGAATAGAGTGAGAGCTAGTCGCTTCCCAAAAGGAGACAAAGATTCAGTCGGTCAACTGAATAAGGATGAAGGCCCTCAGAAGCTGTTTGGGTCCCTAGGAAAATGTCTATTCTTCTTTCCCCTGGGGCCAAGTGGCCTGGGGTGGGCTGGGTTGACAGAAACCTTAGATCAGTGGTTCTCAACCTTCCTAATGCCGCGAACCTTTAATACAGTCCAAAGGGGTCACGACCCACATGTTGAGAACTGCTGTCCTAGCTGGTTTGCAGAGAATCTTAGAGAACAAGGAGGGGACCTCCCAGGTTGTGTCCCCTGAAGCTCTAGCCCTAGAAAGAGGCCCTGTTTCTTGGTAGACCATGAGCCTTGGGTAGTGATGGCTGCAGGGCCTTCTCAAGACATGTGGCCCTGGCTATTCACTATGAGAACGCTTCTGAAATCTTTCTGAAGCTAGAAGTGGCTAGAGAGGCCTGGGGTCAGGACAGTGAAGATGCAGGGCCTCTGGGCTTGAGAACAAGAGACCCTGGAGAGGCCAGCATCAGCCAACTTAGACATAGAAATAGTGGCCTGAGACCCAAGTCGTGGTCTTGGGTGTCAGCCCATGTGGGAATGGGAAGTTCCCGTGCTGGATTTATTTACATTAAGGAAAACTCTATAATGTTATATTTTTGCACATCCAACTCATACCTTTCCAAACATACAGACAAATTTAGCAGAAAGTTGACCTAGCTCCGAGAATTAGGAGACAGGAGGAGAGAGGGGTCCAACTAAGGGGTCTGAGTTAATTTCACTAACTTTAAGGGGAAGAGCCTGTGGTTATAACCTGAAGACCAGGAGGGCTGCAGTATGACAGAAGGGAGTGATGGCTTTGTGTTCACGCCTGGAACGGAGTTCTGGATGAGGGAAAGAGGCTGGGTGTCCACATGGCATTCAAGGCTACCTTAGAGGATTTAAAGAATCTATTTTGTTTGTGAAATTTATCTGTATTTCCTCCAAGGTCATCAAATTAATTCTAGCTTCCATTAACAAAATACAAACTTCTAAATCATTAAATAACTACCAAACAACACTTCTCCCTTCAAAATAAGGCAAAACAGTTGCCTATTGCTTTTCCCCAGAAAGCTTCGCCAGCTCTTTGTATATTTGAATAATTAAGACCATAGTTCTTAAAATCATACACACTATTTATCCTGAGAAAATGCAGCTTGCCTGTGTAATCACTTGAACACATCACATCTACCATCATTTTTGCTGGAGTAACAGTGTTGAGGAATTACTATCTAGCAGGAGATTTATCTTCATATCAGGTACTTGGGCCAAAGCAGAGTAATCACTTAGAAGGCAAGAGCACAGCTGGCAATTTTCTAAGTGAAAGTGGAGGTGGTCTGCCAGGCCCCGTTTCTTCCCTGCTAATGCAGAGTTCCAGGAACAGCATTATACAACATTGCATGAATAATGTAGATTCTAAGAGTTGCTGCCTCCCTAGTGACCTGCAGGCTCTACTGTGAAAACAAGACAAAACAAAAATTCTGCCCAATGCACCCCTGAAATTTTAGGCACCTGAAATTAGAACGTTAGTATAGCCTTCTTAGAATGAGATGGAAAATTTTAATTTCGTAAATATATGTGGAAGAATATTAAATCTCACATTGAAAAAAAAGAATCAAACATCTATTTTTGGTACTATTACTGCCACTGTAAGGAAACTATTGCCACATCTGAGCAATAGAAAGAGTGTGTCTCTATGCTGAGGGAACTTCTGGAATTTTGGTGTTGAGACTATTGAAGACCCAAAGTAAATGGTACTACCTGTTGACATACTTTAGCATCCATTATAATCATTGCCATTAAAAATCACTATGCTGGGCAGTGCCTGTGGCTCAAGGAGTAGGGCGCCAGCCTCATATACCAAAGGTGGTGGGTTCAAACCCAGCCCCAGCCAAAAACTGAAACAACAAACAAAAAACATTGTGCTCTTTAAATAAATAAAAAAATTTAATTACTTTCCATTAAATTTGAATTTCTGACAATATTGAAGAGAAATTTTACTAAAATAGACCTAATCTCACAGAGATTATAAGATAAATATAATTTGAAATAAAATAATATTCATATAGGATTTAAAGGAAGCTTTATAAAAAATTCTAAGCCCTTTAAATTGTAAAATACAGCATAATACAAAAGATTGTATGAAAAACATCCTTATAATCCTTAATTTTGAATGTTATAATCCTTAATATTGAATAAATTATAGCTTTGACCTATAACTCAAGCAATTGGTGGTCATATATCCAGATAATCAATAGTAAATAACTAGAAGATTAAAAGTAATCTATTAAAAATATTTTTTTGCCAAGGTTTAAGAGATTTGCATGCAGTGATAGAATCATTTAACTTCTTGGATCTCCCCAAAAAAGGATGATTCAGCTTTTTCACCAATAGCCTTTTGTTATGCTATAAAAAGATTTTCCTCCTTTTGAACCAATTCTCAATACAAAATCATGTGATAATTAAAATGAGGAATAATTCTATCTTTCATTGGCTCTTTTTTTTAATTTTTAATTTTTTTAAGCTTTTTTTAAAATTAAATCATAGCTGCGTACATTAGTGCAATCAAGGGGTACAATGTGCTAGCTTCATATACAATCTGAAATGTTTTCATCAAACTGTTTAACATACCCTTCATGGCATTTTCTTAGTTATTGTATGAAGACATTTGTGTTC
>CAUYRH010159302.1:0-12348 GCA_963574655.1 Perodicticus potto | reverse complement strand
CACCCTGGATAGAGTGCTGTGACATCACAGCTCACAGCAACCTCCAATTCCTGGGCTCAAGTGAGTCTCCTGCCTCCACCTCCCAAGTAGCTGGGACTACAGGCGCCCGCCACAATGCCCGGCCATTTTTTGGTTGCAGCCATCATTGTTGTTTGGCAGGCCCAGGCTGGATTCGAACCTGCCAGCTCAGGTGTACGTGGCTGGCACCTTAGCCCGTTGAGCCACAGGCGTCGAGCCCGTAGGTTGTTTTTTAAGTTGCTATTCACTCGACTCCTACTATGTGGCTCTGGGAAACTAAAACAGAAGGGACAGGCAGGACTTTAAGCCTGACATTTAAACAAGTATTTCAATGCTAGTGGCAGTTTAGTAAAGTAAAACAGTCCAGAAGTGCTTAAGGTAATAATTTTAAATTCTCCCAAACTTACTCTCCAGAGATAGATGAATTGCAGTGATTTTCAAACTTTTCTGAATGTGACCCACAGTGAGAAGTACATACAACCGTACCAGTATCTGAAACAAGCTGAGCACAGTGGCTCACATCTGTAATCCTAGCACTCTGGGAGGTTGAGATGGGAAGATAGCTTGAGGTCAGGAGTTCAAGACCAGCCTAAGTAAGAGTGAAACTCCATCTCTATAAAAAAAAAAAAAAAGAAAGAAAAAGAAAAATTAGCTGAGTATAGTGGTACATGTCTGTAGTCCCAGTTACTAAAGAATATAGGCAGGAGTCCAGAAGTTTGAGCTTTCAGTGAGGTATGATGACACCATTGCACTCTAACCACAGCAACAGGGACCCCCATCTAAAAAAAAAACAAAACAAAACTGAAACAAATGTTTCACCAAACACTATTAATATTATCTTTATTGCTGATGCCTGTAATCCTAGCACTCTGGGAGCTGAGGTGGGTGGATTGCCTGAGCTCATGGGTCTGAGACCAGCCTGAGCAAGAGCAAGACCCCACCTCTAAAAATAGCCAGGTATTGGCTCGGTGCCTGTGGCTTAATGGGCTGAGGAGCCAGCCACATACACCTGAGCTGGTGAGTTCGAATCCAGCCCGGGCCCGCCAAACAACAATGACAGCTGCAACCAAAAAATGGCTGGGCGTTGTGGCGGACACCTGTAGTCCCAGCAACTTGGGAGGCGGAGGCAAGAGACTCGCTTGAGCCCAGGAATTGGAGGTTGCTGTGAGCTGTGATGCCACGGCACTCTATCCAGGGTGACAGCTTGAGGCTCTGTCTCAAAAAAAAAAAAATAGCCAGGTATTGTGGCAGGTGCCTGTAGTTCCAGCTACTGGGGAAACTGAGGCAAGAGAATTGCTTGAGCCCAAGGGTTTGAGGTTGCTGTGAGCAATGACGCCATAGCACTCTACCAAAGTGAGACTCTGTCTCAAAAAAAAAAAAATTATACTTACCTTTAACTACCTGGGTAAAGTTAGTGATGTTTTCTGTTCTATTCATTCTATTTAATTTTTGTTAATGCTACTAGGTTGAAATTGGTATCTTCATAGTCAAATGGTCAAACATAGGCAATTTCATGTGTTTCAACCTATTTGCAACACTAAATTAACTTCACAATGCACTTCATGGACTGCATCCCGTAGTTTGAAAAACATTGTCAAATGGGTATATTTCCGATTAATGTCATTTTTTAAATTAAAATAGGATTTAAATTTTATTTTTTCATTTAATATGGATGGGCATCTTTCCACATGGGTAAGTTATATAGCTCAACCCCACTCTTCTTTTTTTTTTTTTTTGTAGAGACAGAGTCTTACTTTATTGCCCTTCAGTAGAGTGCTGTGGCATCACACAGCTCACAGCAACCTCCAACTCCCAGGGCTTAGGCAATTCCCTTGCCTCAGCCTCCCGAGTAGCTGGGACTACAGGCGCCCGCCACAACGCCCGGCTATTTTTCTATTTTGCAGTTCGGCCAAGGCTGGGTTTGAACCCGCCACCTTCCGTATACGGGGCCGGTGCCCTACTCAATGAGCCACAGGCGCCGCCCAACCCCACTCTTCTTAAGGGCTTCGTGGAATCCATGTATACCTACTCTGGCTCAGGTAACCTTCCCTCACTTGAAGGCACTTGGGTTTTTTCCAATTTCTTGCTGTTCCAAACCATGCCACAGTGTATAAATGTTTACATGCAGTACCAGAATTTCCATGGCATAGTTTCCTGGAGGCTTCCTGTCTGGGCATTTCCCATTTTGATCTTAGTTGTGATTCAAAGCCTTTTTTTTTTTTTTTTGAGACAGAGTCTCAAGCTGTCACCCTGGGTAGAGCGCCATGGCATCACAGCTCATAGCAACCTCCAACTCAGGCTCAAGCAATCCTCTTGCCTCAGTTTTTCTATTTTTTAG
The DNA here is from genome assembly GCA_963574655.1 of Perodicticus potto. Classification (NCBI taxonomy): domain Eukaryota; kingdom Metazoa; phylum Chordata; class Mammalia; order Primates; family Lorisidae; genus Perodicticus; species Perodicticus potto. Next base: position 9,992 of record CAUYRH010159302.1, on the reverse strand, counting down.
GAGAGTTGGGGGTCTCACTTTTGTTCAGGCTGGTCTCAGACCCATGAGCTCAAGCAATCCACCTGCCTCCGCCTCCCAGAGTGCTAGGATTACAGGTGTGAGCCACCGCACCTGGCCTCAAAGCCTTTGATAAGAGTTTTTATGCACACTTTCTTCCTTTGTGGTGTGCCTGATGGAGGGTAAATGGTGCTGATTGAAGGAGCCCACTCAGGTTATTGTCTGTTCAGTCCTCCTCTATCTGCAACCTCCTTCCACAGGATGGGAAGCTCCAGCTCCTTCTAGACAAACAACATGGAGGCAACCAGAAAGACAGTGTACTTTACTGTCTACCAGACCTTAATTTGAATCTTTGCAAGCTCCTTAAACTCGCTATATTCCATTATCACATCTACAAAAAGGAAATAAATCTCTCACTTGCAGGGAGGATGAAGCTGAACACGTGGAGTGTGCTGTAAGGGTTACACAGAAGCTGGCCTTTATCTTCAGTTCTCCCTGACAGTCCTTTCCACAGCATTAGACAGAGTATACTCCATGCTGCCTGTAACATGTAAGAGGATTGGGGGAAGTGCCCAAAACAATAAGGCTTGCACCTGAGTTTACAATCTGCTTGGTCCCTGGCCTGTTTCCTCAGTTTTTCTTGACTTCTTGACCACTAAGGTAAAGAACAAAATTCTTGGACAATCACTCTACAACATCAGAACTTACAACATGCCAGCCACTGTGCTAAGCATCACCTGGACCTCAGATTTTCTCATTCGCAAAAATGAGAATTGTGCTTCTCAACTTGAATTGAGTTTCAAGTGTATCTTGGGCAGGACATTTCTTAAAGCTAGTCTATTTTGTCCTTGAAACAATCTGAAGACGCTCAGCACTTTTTGAAATGGCCCCTAGGGGGCATTGCCATCCTTGACTGAGAACCACCTGTCCATTTCCTACAGGAGCTTGGAAGGGGAGATTGACAATTTTCTGCTCTGTCATCATCAGATTTAGGCCGAGGCCCCAAATGAGTAGGATTTGGACCGCGTTTCCCCGGAACAGGGCCCAACAATGTCCCTAGAACGAACTCGACAACTCCCTGAAGCTCTTGGTTCTGACTCTTGGGTCAACATCCCTTCTCAAGTACTCCCTATCCAGCCAATTTACAGTCCAGGAATTTCAAGGGTTTCCTTCGTGCTCGAGTTCTCGGGTATTGGCGCAGGAGGAACAGGGTCATGCGCGGATCCCCCAACCCTCAGCACTCGGCAGTCGAAGGGTTAATGCAGGCGGCCCCGCTCTAGTCCCCTGCACCGCTAGAGGGACCCTTGCAGCGGCTCCACCAGTCGCCTCGCGGTCACGAGGGGCGAGGGCGGGACCAAGTGAGGAACCAGCCAATCGGCTTTTCTGTCGGTGGGCGTTATAGCCAATAGGAACAGGGAGCGGGGTCCCGGGACTAGAAGAAACGGCAGCCAGGAGGGGGCTACGGGGATCATGGGGCTTCTGACCATTCTGAAGAAGATGAAGCAGAAAGAGCGGGAGCTGCGACTGCTCATGCTGTATCCTCCCGGACGCAGGAGCCGCTAGGGTAGCTGGGGACCCGCCAAGCGGGTGGTATCAGGCGCCCCCTGCTGGGCTTAGGTGCGCGGCCGGCCGGCCCGTACCAACTGCCAGTTGTGCGTCACGCACACGGGCCCTACCAATCGCTTCTGGCCGGGGACCGGGTGGAGGCCGTACCACCGGCTTAGGCTGCGGGGAGGCTCCTCTCCAAAAGCCAAAGAAGTGGGCCTAAAGACGCAGCTGCGGGACCAAGTGTCCCAAATGGAAGGGGAAAGTGGAGGCTGGTAGTGACTCAGACGCTACCATCCGACGGTTTGGCCGGAGCGTGGGGCCTCTGCGCTCTCGGGCTCTGACCTTCTCCTCCCGACTCCAGCCCCAGAGTCCGAGGGTGCCGGGCCGGCCCCGCTTTAGAGTTCGGAATCGCCTTCGGCCCCTGGGAGCAGAGGGTGTGGATTCTGCGCGTTGTGTTCACTGTGGGTTTCTTTGCTGCTGCACTACCCGTCGATGTCCCTCGATGTCCCTGTGGCTGAGAATTTGTAGACCTGAGGTCCCGTGGACCTTCTGAGTTGTGTTTGCAGGCGCCGGTATTCGATCTTCCTGCAGGGAATCAGCGATGCAAGAGCAGGGCCGGCCTCATCACTGAGGCTGGGGAGAGAAGACATTTTATGTGCGCCTACAATTTAAAAATATTACTCACATCAGGTCTATTTTAAAGCGCTCTGAGAAAGACTCAAGAGAATTCACTCATTCATTAAATACTTATTGAGCACATACTCTGTGTTAGGGGGTTCCAGGGCAAAACAGAAAAACAAAAAACTCTGCCTGGATGGAGATTCTGTGATGCAGTGGGGAAGACAGATGCTAACACAGCAAATAAGTAAAACATGTAGTGTTTATGGGAAAGATTGCAGTTTAAATAGGATGGTCAAAGAAAGCTACTCTAAGAAAGTGACAATTGAGTAGATACAAGGGAAGTGAGGGATGAACTCTATAGACATCTGGTGAAGCTTTTTAATGCAAAGGGAACAGCACACACAAAGGCCCTTGAAGAACATAACTGATGTGTTCAAAGGAATGTCAGAAGGCAGGATGGCTGGAGAGGAGAGGCAGCTGGATGGCTGTGTCCGGAAGGGTCTTTTGGTTTTTGGCTTTCCCTTTAAGTGAGAAGAGCAGAGGAGAGGTAATCTGAGAGCAGTTAGGCAATTGCAATAATGCAGGCAAGATAAGATGATGACTTGGACCAGGATAGAAGTTTCTTGCCTGAACGATGAGGAGGATGAGGAGCTACTTGTGAGATGGAGAAGACTGGGGGAGGAAAAAGGATTAGAGAAAGTATGAGATGCCCACGGGGCATCCTGAAAGTGTCAAGTGGACCGCTGGATAGAGGGACCCGTGTTCCAGAGAGCGGATGTGTGGGAGGCATCAAGCATAAAGTCATATTTATTTATTTATTTATTTATTTATTTATTTATTTATTGTTTTGGTTGGGGCTGGGTTTGAACACGCCAGCCTCCGTATATGGGGCTGGCACCCTACTCCTTGAGCCACAGGCGCCACCCTAAGCATAAAGATATTTGAAGCTGGCTTGGTGCCTGTGGCTCAAGCAGCTAAGGCGCCAGCCAAATACTCCTGAGCTGGTGGGTTCAAATCCAACCTGGCCCACCAAACAACAATGACGGCTGCAACCAAAAAGTAGCCAGGCGTTGTGGCAGGTGCCTGTAGTCCCAGATACTTGGGAGGCAGAGGCAGGAGAATCACTTGAGCCCAGGAGTTGGAGGTTGCAGTGAGGTGTGATGCCATGGCACTCTACCCAGGGCGACAGCTTGAGGCTCTGTCTGAAAAAAAAAAAAAAGATATTTGAAGCCATGGTCCTAGGAGAAATCTTCAAGGGAATGAGTATGGCCAAAGAAGAGAACCCAGGCATCCTTGAATGAGTCAGAAAGATGAGGAAGGAAGAGGGGCCGGGAGGGGAAGGAGTACCAGGTGAGGGTGTGTCCCAGAGCCAAGGCAGGTTCTGTGTTGCCATGGAGGGTGAGTCACCCTGTCAAGTGCTGAGGGTGGAGCAGAAGATGAGTTCTGAGGGCTGCCCAGCCATGGGAGAGCAGCAGGGAGGTCTTTGGGGATTGACCTTAGCAAAAGCTCTTTTAGGGAGCAGTGTGAGAAAAGCCTAATGGGAGTAGGTTCTAGAATGAGCAAGGTGAGTCAGGCACAGTGGCTCATGCCTGTAATCCTAGCACTCTGGGAGGCCCAGGCAGGTGGATTGCCTAAGCTCAGAAGTTCAAGACCAGCCTGAGCCAGAATGAAACCCCCATCTCTAAAAATAGCTGGGTATCATGTTGGGCGCCAGCTATTTCGGAGGCTGAGGCAAGAGGATTGTTTGAGCCCAACAGTTTGAGGTTTCTGTGAGCTATGACACCACAGCACTCTACCCAGGGAGACAAAGTGAGACTCTGTCTGAGCTCAGTGGGTAGGGCGCAGGCCACATACACCCAGCCTGATGGGTTTGAACCTGGGCTGTGCCAGCTAAAACAACAATGACAACTGCAACAACAACAACAACAAAACAGCTGGGCTTTGTAGTGGGCATCTGTAGTTTCAGCTACTTGAGAGGTTGAGGCAAGAGAATTGCTTAAGCCCAAGAGTTGCTGTGAGCTGTGACATTATGACACTCTACCCAGGGCAACAGCTTAAGACTCTTATCTCAAAAAAAAAAAAAAAAAACCAAGAAGACAGATTTTAGAGAGGATGACTATGGACAACTATTTTGAAGAAATTTTCTGTAAAAAGAAAGAATACCTAGGATGGAATGATTAACTAAAAGGTTTTCTCTGCTGCTTCTTAGCTGGGGGAAACAACAGTGAGTTGTCAGCTGGTGGGGATGATCCAGGGTGGAAGGAAATATGGATGATGGTGCTGGGGGAAGGGGAAAATCAGTGGCCGATTTTTAGGGGCTAAGGCCAGGTCTCAAGAGAGGTCCTCCCCTTACCCCCATTTCTTGGATTTGAGTCATTTGCCTTAGATCAAGTGGGCAGTTAAAAGGTAGATGATAGCCGGGTGTTGTGGCAGGTGCCTGTAGTCCCAGCTACTGGGGAGGCTGAGGCAAGAGAATCACCTAAGCCCAGGAGTTGGAGGTTGCTGTGAGCTGTGTGATGCCATGGCACTCTACTGAGGGCGATAAAGTGAGACTCTGTCTCTACAAAAAAAAAAAAAAAAAAAGTGGATGAGTCCAGGACCTGCCCTCTCCCCACCACACCACTGCTGCAGAGGATTTGGAATATTCCAGAAACAGATGAGGGTAGCTGCCAGTAGGTATTTGCTTTTCCTTTGATCCTTCAAAAATCAGCTCAAGACACCTCAGAAAGGCCTTCCCTGGTACTCAAGCTGAAAGAAACCCCCCCAATGACACCTGGAGAGCCGCCTGTTATATTTATAATGCTAGCAGGGATCTGCTGTACCTCATTTCTCCTCTGTTTGCACTTTTTCTGCTGTTTCTCCACTAGAGTGCAGACTTCATAGGGTCAGGGACTTCGTCCTCCAATACCCAGAAGAAGGTGTGGCATATAGTAAATATTCAGCAAGTGTATATTTGTTGTATAAATTTTGGTCTGCAGAGACGATAAAATATATCTTTTAGGCTCGGCACCTGTGGCTCAACGGGCTAAGGCACCAGCCACGTACACCTGAGCTAGTGGGTTCGAATCCAGCCCGGACCCACCAAACAACAATGAAGGCTACAACCAGAAAATGGCCAGGTGTTGTGACGGGTGCCTGTAGTCCCAGCTACTTGGGAGGCAGAGGCAGGAGACTCGCTTGAGCCCAGGAATTGGAGGTTGCTATGAGCCGTGATGCCATAGCACTCTATCAGAGCTTGAGGCTCTGTCTCAAAAAAAAAAAATATATATATATATATATATATATCTTTTATTTACACATTTGTCATGGGTCAGGCATGTGGTCAACTCATTTTGTTACGTGGTGGGAAATTATTAGTTGAGGAGCACTAGGATAATGTTACCACCTGGCAAAGCATAGGGACTTCTCCTTAACCTGATGTGTCCCAGTGGCCTGGACAATGCTGGAAAAACAACCATTCTCAAGAAGTTCAATGGAGAAGACATCGACACCATCTCCCCAACACTGGGGTTCAATATCAAGACCCTGGAGCACCGAGGGTGAGCAGGGTCCTAGTAGATGGGTCGGTCTAGAGCTGGTTGGGGGTGGGGATGAGAGAGGGGACCAACTGACCCTCCAGCCACTCCTCCCTGTCCAGATTCAAGCTAAACATCTGGGATGTGGGCGGCCAGAAGTCCTTGCGGTCCTACTGGCGGAACTACTTTGAGAGCACTGACGGCCTCATCTGGGTGGTGGACAGTGCTGACCGCCAGCGCATGGAAGACTGCCAGAGGGAGCTCCAGAACCTGTTGGTGGAGGAGGTAGGCAGCCCCTACATTTGCCCATATCTGTGACATATGAATCCTTTTCTCATCAGATTGTCAGAGGGGTCCATGACCCCAGGGGGATGCCTAGGGACAGGGCTGTTTCTTCACTGGGCCCCCACCGTGAGAGGCTCACAGGGCCGGAAGTTCACATCCCTCTGTTGTCACTCTGTCACTATTCTGAGCTTCAGTTTCTATACCTGAAATACAGATGATTATGCCCACATTACTGGGCTTTAGGGAGTATGACCCAAGGCCAGTATGAAGCTTTGAGAGTCAGTGGAGTCTGGCTCAGGAGTTTGACCCCTTGCCATATGATACTGTTTTTGTTGTAACCTGGGCTAGAGTGCTGTCATGTCAGGCTAATTCACAGCAACTCCAAACTCCTGGCTCAAGTGATCTTCCTGCCTCAGCCTCCTGAGTAGCTGGGACTACAGGTGTCTGTCACGACGCCCAGTTAATTTTTCTATTTTTATTTCTTTATGTATTTGAGGCAGAGTTTCACTTTCACGCCCTCAGTAGAGTACCGTGGTATAAGAGCTCATAGCAACCTCAATTTCTTGGGTTCAAGCAATCCTCTTGCCTCCCAAGTTGCTGGGACTACAGGCACCCACCACAATGCCTGTCTATTTTTAGAGACAGGGTCTTTCTCTGGCTCAGGCTGATTTTGAACTCCTAAGCTCAGGTAATCCACCTGCCTCAACCTCCCAGAGTGCTACCATTATGGGCGTGAGGCACTGTGCTCAGCCAATTTTTCTAGTTTTAGTAGAAACAGAGTCCCGCTCTTGCTCAGGCTGGTCTCGAAATCCTTAGCTCAAATGATCCTCCCGCCTTGACCTCCCAAAGTACTAAGATTATAAGTATGAGCCACTGTGCCCAGTCTTGCTGTGTGGTGGTAAGCAAGGCACTTAACCTCTCTGAGCCTCCACTTCATTATCACTAAAATGGAGGATTTTAATTATGATGATTTTATAATTTATTATCTGGGCTAAAAGACTTTTTCTTTAAATCAAAATTTATTTTATTTTGGCAGCACCCGTAGCACGGTGGGTAGGGCACCAGCCACATACACCAAGGTTAGCGGGTTCAAACCCAGCCTGGGCCACCTAAAAACAACAATGACAACTGCAACAAAATAAAATAGCCAGGCGTTGTTGCAGGTTCTTGTAGTCCCAGCTACTTGGGAGGCTGAGGCAAGAGAATTGCTTAAGCCCCAAAATTTGAGGTTACTGTTACTGTGAGCCGTGACGCCATGGCATTCTACTAAGGGTGATAGCTTGAGACTGTCTCAAAAAAACCCCAGTGCCTGTGGCTCCAAGGAGTAGGGCGCCAGCCCCATATGCTGGAGGTGGTGGGTTCAAACCCAGCCCTGGCCAAAAAAACGCCAAAAAAAACCCCAACAAATTTATTACATTTTATTTCTTTTGGAGACAGAGTTTCACTTTGACGCCCTCAGTGGCCCTGGCCACAATGCCCAGCCATTTTTTGGTTGTGGCTGCCATTGTTGTTTGGTGGGCCCAGGCTGGATTCGAACCCGCCAGCTCAGGTGTACATGGCTGGTGCCTTAGCTGCTTGAGCCATAGGCGCCGAGCCAACAACCTCAAACTCTTGAACTCAAGCAATCCTCTTGTCTCAGCCTCTCAAGTAACTGGGACTATAAGTGCCCACCTCAATGCCGGCTACTTTTAGAGATGGGGTCTCACTCTTGTTCAAGCTGATCTCAAACTCCTGAGTTCAGGCTATTTACCTGCCTCAGCCTCCCAGAGTGCTAGGATTAAGGCGTGAGCCACTGAGCCTAGCCTAAATAAAATTTTAGAGTTACAGAAAAGTTGCAAAGATAGCATAGATAGCATACATACCCTTCACCACATTTTCCTGATGTTAACATCTTATATAACTAATATGTCTACCAAAATTAAGAAATTAACATTGGTAAATTACTATTATCTTAACTGCAGATTTTATTTGGATTTGCCAGTTTTCCACTAATGTGCCTTTTCTGTCCAGGATTTGATTCAGGGTGCTATACTGTTATTTATTTATTTATTTATTTATGAGATAGAGTCTTGCTCTGTCAGAGCACAGTAGTATCATCATAGCTCATAGTAAGCTCAAACTCCCAGGCCAGGTGATCCTCTTGCCTTAGCCTCACAAGTAGTTGGGATTATAGGTGGAAGACACCACACCAAACCAAATTTTTCTATTTTTAGTAGAGTTGGGGGTCTCAGTGTATTGCCCAGGCTAGTCTTGAATTCCTGACCTCAGACTGTGCCTGGCCACTGCATTTCATTTAATTGAAAGCCAGGACACTTTTGAGAATGAAAGAGGGAGTTGTTAATAATCATGTAGGGACACTAGGTATAAACTGGACTGTCCTCAGCACACAGGTGCTTGTGGTCACTGGCTATAACAGTAACCCTTCCTCGGGGTGTCAAGCAGGTTGAATGAGATCATGGGTGTCAAGTGCTGACATTTGGGAGATTGAGGCCCCAAGGGTCAGATCCACCTACTCAGATGGAGAGAATCCCAGTCACAAACATGTATATGGCAACAGCTAGACTCAGAGGCAGAGGGTGAGATCTATTGAGTGAAAAGGTAAAGGGCTATGTGAACTTGGAAAAGCAAAAGATCACTTCCATTAGACCCTCATGGGCCTCACATTCTCTGTGCATGTCATGTCATCAGATCAGAAAGTTTAGAGCCACAAGGGGTTCAAGGATCATCTTATTCAATATTCTCTCCTTGTTTATGGAAGAGAAAACTGAGGCATAGGGGAGAGAGTTGCTCCCTGGGTGGTGGTTGGCTGGATCCAGAACCCCAGTTCAGCCCAGCCCAAGGCTCCCTCTGCCCCCTGGGGGCTGGCCTCCATGGCTGTGTCCACACTGCCCCACCCACCTGAGCCTCTCCCAACACCACCAGGCCTTGCCCTGATCTTCCAGGGTGGTCTTTGACCCTAGGCTCTGGGCCATTAGAGAAGGGGTCAGGCTGTCCTCTGAGCCCCCTCCTACCCCTCTATCTTCTCCCCGTTAGCGCCTGGCTGGAGCAACCCTTCTCATCTTTGCCAACAAGCAGGACCTGCCTGGAGCATTGTCCTCTAATGCCATCCGAGAGGTGAGTCCAGGCCCTAGGGTAGGCTCATTGAGGAAAAGAGGCAGGCATTTCTTTATTAATTTACTTCAAAGCATTTATTAACCCCTGCCGTATGGCAGGACCTGTGTGGAGCCCTGGAAATTCAGTGGTTAATAAGGTGTAGTGGTGGTCTACAGTGTGGGGGAAAACAGACCTGCAGATAAATTATTCCATAGGGTAACAATAGCTAGCACATAGTGTTGGTGTTTGAACTCATTTCATTCTCACCACAACCTCTTAAGGTAAGAACAATTATTATCATTTTACGGATGGCAAAGCAGGCTCAGAGGGGTTATGTAATTACCCAAGGTCACACAGCCAATATGTAGACAAGAAAGCCTGTCTAACCCCAGACCTGTATCTCTTTTGTTTTGGGGTTTTTTTTTTGCAGTTTTGGCCAGGGCCGGGCTCGAACCTACCACCCCTGGTATATGGGGCCAGGCCCTACCCCTTCAGCCTCAGGCGCCACCCTTTTTTTGCAACCCAGACCTGTTATTCTAGTGCTCAAGCACCATAGCAAGAAAGAACAGGGTTAGAATCTTGATTCTGCCATTTATTAGCTATGTGACCTCAGGTAGGTTGCTTTGCCTCTCTGACCTTTGGTTTCCTCCTTGATAAAATGGCCAACACAATCCCTGGCTTGTGAGGCCTTGGGATGAATAGATAAGAGGTCATGTAGAGTTCCTAGTTCAATGCCTGGATCCTGGAGGATGCTCAGAAGCCCTTATTTCTTTTTTTTTTTTATTTTTTTTATTTTTTTTTTTGAGACAGAGCCTCAAGCTGTCACCCTGGATAGAGTGCCGTGGCATTACAGCTCACAGCAACCTCCAATTCCTGGGCTCAAGCGAGTCTCTTGCCTCCGCCTCCCAAGTAGCTGGGACTGCAGGCGCCCGC